>JAVCKV010383484.1:0-13046 GCA_032274145.1 Herpochondria borealis | reverse complement strand
CGTAAGCGAGATCGTTATCTCAGCTTTTAATATCCTATTGGCTGATAATACTTGATCGTCTGCCTAGTGCCCGAAGCGGTCTTTCATGAGGACTTGGTGTGAACTGTTCAAGAGTCACATAGAGTCGCAAATTTCATTGTATTCACCCCATGTAATCGTTTCCATTTGCCAGTTTTTCTGTAGCTCAATTCCCAACATTTTAAACAATTGACCTAGAAATTCATGTACCTTTGGAGCGTGCTCGGCAGCTAATACAGGGTAACCAGCGGAAACTATATTTCCTTCTTGTGTTGCCTTAAGAGGCGTAAAGTGAAAAACGATAGCGAAGTTGTCGACAATCATCCAACTTGCGTTTTCTTCTTCAAATTTTTCAAGTAACTCAGCACATTTTTCGTTTTTCACCACCTCCTCTAACTCCAACTCCTCTTTATTCGTCGCTACAGCCTGAATTCTCACTAGGTGAATGATTCCATTTTTATCGTACTCATCTTCATCAATGTCATCAGCTGGAGTCTCAAGAAAAAGTAGCTTTAAATCTCTGAGCGCTTGAGCATCTATTTTCCAGGCCCATAGAATTTCCTCTCTGTTGTCATGGTAGCCCTCACCAACTATATCTTGTAGCCAGTCCATTACACCGTCATAGAACTCTTCTGGATAATCTGTCTCGAATGTCCAGCTATGGGAATTACTCTCGTGGTCAAATGAAATGTTAACCATTTCCTCGCCGTCTTCGTCGGTTTCGGTGTTTGATTTTATATTTTTGATGGATACTTTACCTTCGCTTCTAGCAGCAATATCTCTCAGAATTGAACAGTAGAATTCGTCAATTTCTTCGCCGCAGCCTCCCGGTTCAGTCACATCCATAGAGAACAACACGTATTTCTCATCAACTGAAAATAGAACTGACCTGACGTCTAACAGTGATTCTTCATCTGGTAAGTCATCAAAACTGACGTTATGCTTTTTAAGTATCTTAGATACTTCTTCCCTTTTACTGCTCATAACTTCCCCAATGCAAGCGTGAAGGCTCACTCAGGTGCAATGTATATTCCAATGTCCGCTCCCGGGATGGTTGACAGTCGTAAATTGATTGTCAATAACACATCTGATGTATTTCGACGGTGGAAATCGACAACCTACCTAACGGTCAGCAATGTGCCCTTTCCGATAATCCTATTGGATTGTCGATACTGTATGAAATAGATATTTCAGTGGCACTTCTGCTAGTTTGTATCGGAATCGGGCCGGTGAAAGTTCATTCTCCGCCTAGGAAATATTCACAATCGTTTGGCCGAGACAATAGATGAAATATTCTACAGTACCATTTCTCATCTCCATTTGCCTTTCACTGTCTTCTTGTGACAGTGGTGGCAGTGGTGGCAGTGGTGGTGATCGCGACTGTGCCGACTTCAGTACCCAAAGTGAAGCGCAACGATTTTTTGTAAATAGTGGTTCTAGCGATCCCCATAATCTTGATGCAGATAATGATGGCATTGCTTGTGAACATTTACGGCAAAACCCTTTTGTATTGGTCACTGAAACGGCAATGCACAATCCAATCAATCACTGATATTTTCTGACCAGTGATTTTCATCAAATAGTAGATGGCTTGCTTCCATAACCGACTGCACATATATTTCGTGCAACTTCTGTAACTTCATGATAGTTAGCGATTGTCATAACAAATTCCTCTGGATGTCTACATGATCATCATTTTGCTAACCGCTCGTTTATCTTCCGCGAAGGCATTTTGACATCAGGGATAGACCATCCTGATATTGTTTAGCGCCTGCTGCAACGATTCCCCACAGAATATCGCCTATCAGAATACCCTCAAGGCAACTGCAGAGAAATGCTGTAATGAGCCTTGTATCCGACAACCAGTGATCCTCTTTTAATCGAACACCACTTATATCACCGGTCTCCTCTATCGCAACGTAAACCTGCGGCGCTTACGCGCGTTGCAATACCCTCACCTCGGCGATTTCTGCTTCTTTCGATTAAAGAAACATGAGGATCACCAATTATGTTTTCATCAACAAATCCACTATATCGACTAGTGACAGTCAAACCAGAAGGTGGGCTACGCACAGAAGAAACACACGACCTTGCACATCACGATATCTGCGGTATCAACAACAATAAGCATCAGCGTATCGAGCTCCAGGGCGCACCAAAGTTAACCCATTTTGTAGGGCCGATGTGGGACGGTGACGCGATCAGATATGAGTCAAAACAAGCCTACGACAAACTTTCTAAATAGATCAAGAAGACAGAGGCACTGACCATGACAATTAACGAACTGTACAAAGCATTAAGACGTAACACAAAAAACAAGGTTTCCTATTTTAGATCTGATTGGAGAGTGGATCGAATTTTCCTGCGTCAGGCATATTCAGACCTGAACAGCGAAGTGATCTCTGAAATTGAATTTGTCCACGTGGCGAAAGAAACCGGAACTTACCTGTTTCCTGTATTCAAAGATAATCTCGATGTTGTTAGACCTTACCTCTTTGGCCAATGTACTCGTAGAAAGACACTACGTGATTACGCCGAAATGTTTAATGAGACCTCCATAACAATCAATGGAAATGAGATAATACAGCACTACGATGGAAAAACACTCCGGGTGGTGTCCAGGTCAGATGCCCATCGGGTATTCCAACTCGCGTCCCGATCGCATGACCATACGCTGCGAGCCTAGTCTGTGGTCAATATTCGTATTCCTCTGCTCTTTGTGAATCGCCCGCATAAATAACGGGCCGTCGTTTAAAAGCAAGGCTCCCCGAGGCGGCTGCGCCGGCCTTGCGTTTTCACTTCCCTGCCCGTTCTCACTGGTTGGCTCATTCACAAAAAAAGAGCAAAAATAACCAATGAAACAACAAATCAGCATTTATGGTGAAGATCGAACCGTCCCAATTGAAATCAGGGAATCTTTTGTGAGAGACGGGATTGTCCGTTACAAAAAACAGAGCTTCAAGGTGTTCGAAAACAACGGTCTTCCCTCGATACTGGCTAACGAGCCCATCACTCATCCGCTTCATAAATACACAGATGATGAAGTTATCTCTCGGGCCATGCAATTACTTGAGAAACGGATAATGCTTGGACCATTGCTTGAATCACCGGAAGATGTGAAAAAGTATCTTATGCTAAGAAATAAGGATAAATGCCGGGAGGTATTCTCGGTCATCTTCCTGAATCATCGGCACCACGTTGTTAGTTTCTATGATCACTCACAGGGTGACATTAGCAGTGCAGCTGTCTACCCCGCTGTCATCATTCAAGAGGCTTTACGTCTGGGCGCCGACACAATGGTCTTGAGCCACAATCACCCGAGTGCCTGTAATGCCAACCCAAGTTCTGCAGACAGAATGATTACCAGGAAGATTAAGGAGGTGGCTGATGTATTTTCGATGAAGGTGCTTGATCACATCATCACGGCGGGGTCCATGACCTACAGCTTTGCTGAAAACGCAGAGATATGACAATGGACAATAAATTTGAAATTTACGACGTATCGATCAGATACCATCACTTTGCTAAAAGAAAGAGGCGGCGCAATAAAGACACTTATCTCAAATCCATTTTGGTCCGCGCTCCAGACGCCCTCTCCTCTTTGTCTGAAGCGAGCCGTGTATTCTTAAAATTGCACCCGCATCTATCCATTGTAGACATTAATTCAACGCCAGTGGCTCTCCAGAACAGACTGCCTGAAAAGTACTTACAACAGGAAGACTGCAATTTTCCACGGCCGGAAATTCATCGCATTGCAAGAGCATCGCTTAACACATTCAAGGCGTTAACCAGACACTGCCGCACTACCAGGAGGGAAACAAGGGCGGACTGAACCACGGCTACCCCGGCATGTCGGGTACCTATTCACATGCCGGGTAGTGGCGGTACATTTAATTTCGTACATATGAGCACCACTTATGGACACGATATTGTAATAATCATTACAATCTCCCATTTCGATGCCGTCGCTCAAAGGCCCTGTCTTTGCGCAAATCCTGAGATCATATGCCAACGAGCTTTCCAGATAACGATGCGTACAGCGATGAGCTCATTGGTATTTTCACGGCCGATACCGCTACCAGCGCCGAGCGAGAAAAAGCCGCTCACAACCTGTATAAACGACACGCTCAATGGGTAGAGGACCAGATCTGCCTTAAGATCTACAACCCTGAGGATGTCAAAGACATTGCTCAGACCGTCTGGATAATGTTGTTGAATCCAGAGAGCCTTCGAAATACCTATGCCATTAGAGAGGGAAAATTCCGTGCCTTTCTTCGCAAACCAATCCGATGGAGTATTTTGAAACATCTGGACAAATTGCCGTTTATTGAAGATAAGAACAATGGGAAATCATCTCCGATATTTATTGATATCGACGAGGAGTATTTCGACACTTCCATCGACTCGATGATTTTCGAAGATACAATCAATACCATCATAAAGCCGAATTTATCCCAACTTGACTTGAAACCTCGTATTACGTTTGTCGCAAACGACTACGACACACTTTTTCAATCACAGGCCTCTCCAGGTGAAGTCGCACAAATTAACGGCATGACTCAGACAGTGGTAAACACTCTATTGGCACAGGCAGACGTCAGGAAATGCCCGACGGACTTTACAGATCAGGAGCGGTCTGTCTACATTCCTACGCACTATCGACGGTTGGTAGACCCGGAGGAGCTGGATGTGGCCGCAGGCCGACACTTAGCAAAAATCATTGGTATCTCTGAAGCGATCTTCAGGAAACAACTCCATCTCGCAAAAAAGCAATTGATTGAGATCGTGCGCCACAATGCGATTTTTATGAAGAAGAGTGATACAGACTTATGACGGACAAACCATTTAAGGCGGAGGTGGTCAATATCGTCGGGGAACAGATCGAAGTACACCGGCCCGGTAAATTGTCTGAAGAACAAAGAACCTCACTGGATGACGCTGTCTACGATCATATCAACTCCCTCTTTCCAACAGATCATGGAAAGGCCAGCAAGTCGAATACTCAACGAGTGGGTCTCCTTCAAAGAATCACAGCATTCCTTTCGATCAAGTCGGGAAGTCATCGTGTCGGACTGGCGTTTGCTACTATCGCTTTTATGGCAATCGGTGGTTTGGCATTTTTCTCGGGAATAAATAAATCTTCTACCACGCGACCAAGTTTCCCTCAGACTCTGGCATCTGCAAACCTCGATCAATACGTGCAGCCATTTAAAACAGAAGCGAAATCTGTTGTGCCGAGCGCCCTCACCCCACAGCGTCTGGCCTTCCTGACTGGTGTCTCACAAGCCGGGATAGATGCAGTCGGAGACCCCGATAGCCCCAGGATCAATGAACTGGCGCTCAATTACGCTCAATACACGGGCGCTACATCCGAACCATTAGTCTGGCTAAATACCAACGTCGAGAAGTTTGAAGCGGATTCTCAGTTAAATAGATGGCTTATACAGGGTTATACCGTTGAGGTAGTCTCCCTGGCTGCCAGCCGCTCAATGGAAGACATTGACACCTCCTATCTCCACCATGCGCTAGAGTTCTATCGGGTGACGACACCTGCACAGCTCTACGATTCTGCGGTTAACGAGGCAATACCTGAACGATTGCTCGCTCATCACAAGTATCTGGCCTCTGTTGATCTTGACGACATAAACACTCCATCTGAAATCCAGTCAATCCGCGACAAATCATCGCAGATGAAGATACTCGCACGATAGTCTCTTCCTACAGCAGAGCATTCCGTTTCAAGAGCTAATCATCTTTCGTACGGATGGCAAGACTACCTATGACAGGATGAGCTCTATACCGTGTGTCAGTGATAAATTTGTTCACTCACTCTCATACCAGCTCTGTCAGCCATTGCGCCTTTGTTCTCGTGATCGAACGTCAGCGATCTGAACACTGATGACAATAACGCCGCCCCCCGTCGAGTCAACCCCTTAAATAGACTCGCTACGCTCGGGGGATGGACTCTCCGCTTTTTGCCGGCGTTAACGGGTCATATTGTTGTGTTCATTACACCGACATTCATATTCTCAGGAGAAAAACATGGCTTACAACATCCAGTCTGAACAACACCAAATTGAACGACGTGATGCTAACAGCAGACCAGAGGCTCATCGAAGTACGCTTTCTACTTCAGAAAAACTGTCCGCCGAAGACTACAGAGAGCTGACCGGGTTTCACCACAACGACGAGCTCTATACCGACCACTCACCGAAGAAGAAATTCCGCAAACACACACGATCCTACGAGAGAAGATTTACGATAGATCCGAATCAAACTTTTATCACTATAAGAAGGAAACATAATCAATATTCCGTCGAAGTCTCCGGAGCGATTCACCCGGATGATAATGAGGAATTGATTGAGAATGCTTCAATACTTCCTGTGGGACTGACCCTCACGATTATTGAGGCATTCAAAAAGATAGATGCGGAGTAGTTCAGTCAAAAAAAAAGCCTCTCAGAGAGAGGCTTTTCCAACACAAGTACCTAGGTACGAGCGTTAAGCATTATCGAGCAAGTACAGAGTCAACAGACTGCTCCCGATGGCGAAAGCGCCGAATACCCATTGCCCATGATCTCTCATAAAGTTTCTCATAACTTTTCCATAATACGTTGGACCTTCTCGCCATTCGATATCGTCCAAACAGCCAGTGGAACCAACAAAAACTTGAAGATGAACTTAGTCACTTCGAGGTTTCTTTGCGTTATAAGCCATTTAGTATTGGCCTGTAAGTTCTCGAGTTGCGCTTTCTCAAGCGCTCTACTACCTGGTTTCATGTGCTCACTCCTACATTGTTTCCAATTTGAAGCGAACACACGGACCCCATGATGGAGGACATAATAGTCGCTCCGTCATGGAGATAAAGCCGAAGACCAAGATAGGTCACCTGACAGGTTAATCGGCCGGAAGTCAGAAATTTGTAGTGCGTTATCAATACTATAGACGAATTCTGGTTAATTCAACCAACACCACATCATTCCTGCTATCGACTCGAAAATCTCGCAATATTCAACGATTTGCTGCAATTTAGTTGCCGTACTGCCCCTGTCATCGAGACTGATACACCCGGTGTTCTTGCCGGGAATCAACATTTACATACGGGGCCCGACTCACCATCACCTCACCAGCAGATAGTCGGTGAGCTCCTCTATCTGGCGGTCATCGAAGAACGTCGATATTACCCTCGCAGCACTACGAGGCTTGATCGGGATGAAGATGCCCGGCTGCGGATCTCCTTTAAAATCCACCTCTAACTCTGAGGAATTATTCAGGCCATCGCCATCAGCATCCACCAGAACATTAAACGCCTTAACTACCTCTACCTGCACTGCCTGTAGACCACGTGCACTGTTTTCCACGTCAAATTCAAGCACATCGCCCTCAACCAGATCACGCCCCAGGTCAGTGACCACATCGTTCTGGTGAACAAATAGTTCCTTGTAGTTCGGCACATTAATAAATCCATAACCCTTCTCTGAATTAAAGAACTTAACCACTCCTTTGTGTTTTTTCATACTCTATGCTCTTCTTTTTTTATACAAGTGTTCCCAACCCTTTGCTCTATAGACATTGCCTGTACACCCCACTACCAGTTAACAAAACATCACGCAATATGGCAGAAAACCCATTTGCCCTGGCCGCCTGACAAGCGGCACTCCAATCCCTTGTTATCGAATCATATTCCACCATCCAGACGGGTTTATTCGCCTCGCGTATCGCTTTCGCTGCCGAACAGTTGTTGTAAACAAAACAAGATTCACTCTGTAGCATGTCCACATCATCTACGACAGCCGATGCCAGATCCTCAGCGTTTTTCAAACTATAGGCCATGCCTCTCTTATGGGATTCATTGGCCAGCCACCTGATGTAGGTAATAGCATCGGCTCTGTTGATGTCGAACCCTGTATTATTGACATGCGTGTTGACATTGTCTGCATCAATTCCATCAAACCCTTTCGCTTTACAGACATCCATCCGTGCTTCCATTAACGGATACACAATGGACTTGTTGGTGATATCAAGCCACCGCTCCCCGGGCCAGCCATGATAGTCGTTTCCTTTGACAGACTCTGGAAATCGCGAGAAGTCACTCCTCCAGTTTTCTGTACTGCCGGCACTGATGTAACACATCACCTTTTTGCCTTGAGACTTCAATCTATCTACCACTGATTTGTCTACGTCGGTATCAAGAAAGTACACATCGGCATCGTAATTAAGGTTTAAAGTGCCTTGAAACTGCATGTACCATGTGAGGTTTTGCGATCCCTGTGGCTGCCACCACTGGCCACTGTCAACCGGCACCTCCGGTTGTTCTCCCGTGTCCTCCTGATATAACGATTCAAGGTTGAATTGCGCCCCCCTTGATCCACAATCCGGACCGGTGTAGTTAAGCTCGTTACTCGGAAACCCTGGGCACCGGGCTTCATCGTAGAACCCGTTTGTGGGTCCATGTCCGCACTGTATCGTGTTGTAGTACACGCGATTACGACCACTGCCTTGACCGAATCTGGCCGCCACAGCCCCACAGACTTCGCGAACGGTTTTCAGACCCACTTGAGTCTCAATCATTTCATCGCCAATGCCATGATCAAATGTTGAATCACAAAAACACTGTCCATCCACGGAATAACTGTCTGACCATCTCGTCTTTACACTCGAGACGGACTCGCCACCAGTCTGTGCACTCGCCGTACTACTTTCACCGGGAGCCTCACGCTGCGCAGTGTCTGTATCGTTGATGGTTTCAACGCTCTCCTCAGTGGTCGTGATGACCGACCTCTGCGACTGGGTTTGCCCGCCACTGCTCTGCTGTGCCGCTGTAAGACCCCGGCTATATCGTGGTGCGGCTCTACCAATTTTTATGCTTGAGCATGTCCACGCCCCTCCAATCGGGTCACAATCAAACACCGGCATCGGGCACTGTCTCGCAAAATTGCCTCTGGCTTTTCTCAGGGTGTCTCCGGTTGCGGTACAAACCTGCCCCTTTCCTGCCTCCACGAGTTCCTGAACGGACGATTCCTTGTCCGTGTCTCTCTTAATCGACTGATTGGTACACGTTGTTAGATCGGCACCGGAAAGATGCCCACAAGTATCGAACGCAGCACTGACCGCATCTACTCGACCTTGCATTTTTTCCCTCAGGGCGACCTGGTAGGTGTCACTGCTTATCAACGCGAGCGTCTGCCCACTCAACGTCGAGCCATTCTCCTGTATCAGTTCGAGTCTGAAGGCATCGAACTCGAATCCATCCTCTCGCGCACTGAACATCACGGTGTTAATACCGGCAGACGCTATATTCAGTCTGATGCTGCCCTGCACCCCGCAATGATTCGAACTGGTCCGCTGTGCACTGCTCCACGTCCACTGGTGCTTGCCCTTACACCATTGCATCCTGGCACCTGACTCGGGGAACTCACCATTAACACCAACATGAATACTGTTATCTTCTGTACCGGTAGAAAACGCCCTGACAGACACAACATAGTCACCGGCTTTGGGAACATTCACCGCGTAGGTCAACTCTGGCCCCTCACCTCCGCTCCCCCAGAAATTGACACCGTGGATAAGTGGATCACTATGCGTAATCCTGGTATCGGGAAGCAGCTTGACTGACCCTCCACCACGACTGCCCTGGCGCTCCTGAAGCACCCACTCTGCATCGGCCTCTACGAATGATTCCGCCTCAACCACTATGACCTCAGTCGCATCGCTCACCGAAACGTTCTGGCTTTCTTTAATGCCAGTGCCCTCGCTCCCTTCAACAAATTCTCCGAAAGATTCAGGGTCATGGACTTTGTCTTTACCGATGCCGAGGATGTATAACAGCTCCACGGTGTCTGAAAAATCCAGCTTTTGACGCTCCGGATCAAGAAACGAAAACGCCGCTTTCCAGACCTCAGCGAACACCCCGGACGTCGCCCAGGCCACATACCTCGCAGATTTCATATTCAAATCAGCCGTCTGATTGCGGTGATTTCCATCCGGGATCTTTATATACCTTGTCTTCTTTTTCACATACTGAAGATCAGCACGGCTGGTCATGTTTTCGTTCCACAGACTGTGCTGAACAACTGTGACACTGCTCTGACCCAGACGACCAGGCTTATCCTCAGTCATTTTCCGCACGACATCAGCGGTAAAATCAGACTGCCCCCCTTCAGCGACAAAGACGCGTCCACCCTGTTCGATGGTGCGGCCCCAATAACGAGCCGCCGTGTCGACGGCCAGCGCCCAATCATCATGTGCATTTAAATGATTACCTGCCCCCCAGATACGATCCTGGAGCGCCGCGGCGGCGGGTAGGTAACGGTTTGCATTGGTCCCAAAGGCCCCGGTGACGACAATAAACTCCACATCATATTTCCCCATTAACGAACGTGCAGCAGCACTGGCATGACCGTCATCGCGGTCTGGGGCGAAATCATAGTGAAGAGAAATCAAATCAAGTGATGGGTTGTAATCACTTGTCATGGCAGTTGGCGCAAACAACACCAGGCACAGACCGACATAAAAACGATACATAACAACGCTCCATTAATATAATGACTATATTTTCTGTTGGAGGTTGTCACGTACGTAGATTGACTATCTACCACCGACTGACCAATGTTGCTCCGTTAATACGGAGGTCCGACAACAATCTAGCTCACATTGTCTTGAGTCGTTGACAACATGTCTTTTTAAAACTGGAGAATTCCCCTTACGAAAGTAAGGGGATTTCAGCCAGCTAACTAATTAAGCTTCAGCACCCTCTTCCTCAGTCTTTTTAGCAGACCTGGAAGATGATTTATTGGTGCCACGACTCACTGGTTCAGTTGTTCTTACTTTCACTGGAGTTCCAGTGTAAGTGAACCCGTCCCAATCACCCGTGTCACCGACAGGCAGCCGATCAATCTGCAGTACCAACGAACGAATATCGCCGTTTTCCCGCTTCTTGCCATGCCACGCCGCACCACATAAAAGATAGTTTGTACGAGTGTCACGACCCTCCTCTACGTCGAATATCGCCTTCACTTCAACAGCAGGCAAATTTGACCCTTTGGCGGATTCTACCACCGGGTAAACATCTGTTATGTCACCCATATCAGGCTTCATAATCAAATAGGTTTTCCCATCCCAGTTGCCCTTCAGCGTCGGAGTAGACTCAAGGTTAATCATTGAGGTTCCTTTTTCAGTGACATACACACGACCGACTTTGACCATGCGATTATATCCGCCGACTTTTGCTGAAACGACAACATCGAGTACTGATTCATTTTTAGTATTAGCCATGATTGTGATTCCTTAAATTGAATGAACAAATAGAAGGAGCACAATCACACCCAGATGGGAGTTTTTATGCTCCCAGGTGGGTAGTCACTAAACCGTAGTGGTTCACCTAACTTAAAGACGAATCTCGTAGTGATCGTTAGGAATTTTAATGCATTTTCAGGGTATCACATCTCAAGATAAGGCAGCCATTCCGGCATGTATATTTTCAGTTTTCTCTTCTGGATCCCCATACAGAGACACCATCTTTTTATATCGATCACTACTTCGCATCTTTTCACTGACTACACCACGACATCCAACATCCTCATACTCCAGCACAGACTCAATACACCTCCTGAATTTCCTTCTTAATCTCAGCGCCTCTGGCTGTGTGATCTTTATCCGGCCCGTGCGTTTAAGCGTGTCTATAATCAAGCGCTGATTAAACTCATCGTACACGACCAAGGCGTTCATCAACTTCATCGAGGTCGCATCGTAGTGGTGGGTTTGAACGATGATCGTTCTCAGATCAATCACCTTTGTGTTCTGCTCGACCAGATCACTGTATTTTTTACTGACGAGGACCTTGATTTTTGTCAGTAGCAACCTTGTCAAGGCATCTATTTTACTTTCAATCCGGGTTATTGCCTGAACTGAAAATGGACACCCCGCGTTAGATACCCGTCTAATAAATACCAACTTCCGGTTAAATTCGACCACCGATGTAATTTTTGGTTTGCCCCGGCTCTTCTTACGACCGATGAATATCCTTCCAGCCGCATTAGTCGTCAACTTGACGGTCGCATGGTCTCCGGCGATATACACTATTACGCGTCTTTCATTAAACGGGTCAGCATATTTCTCCCGGTGGCATCCAGATGGGAAGCAAGCTGTACAAATCCACCCAGGTCGTTTTTCACGTTGAGTTTGTTCAGCACCCGGGTTCTACGATTCGCTGTCAGCATGACGTGCTCCGATAGTGTATCCAACAAGATCAGTGCAGCGTTCCGGGTTTTATCATCACCGATCTCTTCACTTTCGCCGAGCCGATATCTTTTTGCAAACTCGACCACCAGCGGGCTCTCATCCGGTACAAATATCACCTTCTCGTCCCGCGTAATACTCCCGGTGACCTCCTCGATCTTCCTGACAATCCACTCACTGAGTTTGCCCTTATCCAAGGCAAGATCATCACACTCAGTAAACGCCGCACCGGTAATCATATCTCGCTCCCTCTCTGCTTCCTCCTTAATGTATTCCACTTGTTTTCGGTTGTTTGCCGAATCCGTCTCTTCAATACCGGCGAGAGCATATTTCCTTGCGACCAGAAGCTTGTACACGGTGGTTCGGATATTGAGCAGATAGATCGCGATATTCTGTTTGGCTTTACCGACCACCATGAGCCTCGACATGTACTTGGTGATGTACCTGTCTGTGTTTAAATATCGACTGATGCTCACGGCACTGGTTTTCATCGAGACACCAATATTGGTGATCCATGCCTCGAAGGAAATATCATGGTTTGATATTTCATATTGTCTCTTGAGCATACTCACGGCCCGGGCTTGTTCTGCGTAACACAGATCTCCGCGTACGATATTCTCGGTTGCCGTCAATATCGTATTTTCCTCTTCATCCCATGGAAACACCATACACTTAACATGGGCATACGGGTTCTGCTCTGAACCGTCCCATTCGTCGCGCAGTTCCGCCAGCACCTCCAGCCTCGTATTGCCCCCTCTATAGAGTACGTACTGATTCAATCCAGGGCGTAC
>JAVCKV010383483.1:0-40248 GCA_032274145.1 Herpochondria borealis | reverse complement strand
CAAGACCCTGAATGGGTAAAAATAGCGCAACTTCAGTACGAAAAAAAGTATGCTAACACGGAAGTGAGCAACTATAATGAATGGACAAAGCGAGCCCGTTTTTTACAAGGTCGTGGATTCACGACACCACAAATTCGCGCATCGGTTATTTTTAGTAATGAAGTCGACTGATTACCTGTCATCGACATTTTTTATGCATAAAAAAAGTTAGCTGGGTTAGTATCGCCTAACCAGCATATATACTTTGTGCATTTTATGAATTTAGACGAAATAGATACCATGAAAACAGCAGAGATTCGTGAACGTTTCTTGGCCTACTTTGAAGAACACCAGCATCAACGTGTTGTAAGTAGCTCATTAGTTCCAGGGAACGACCCTACATTACTCTTCACTAATGCAGGTATGGTCCAGTTTAAGGATGTTTTTTTGGGGGATGACAAAAGAACTTATAATCGTGCTACGACGTCTCAACGATGTGTCCGTGCCGGAGGCAAGCACAACGATTTAGAAAACGTTGGCTACACAGCTAGACATCATACTTTTTTTGAAATGCTCGGAAACTTTAGTTTTGGCGATTACTTTAAACGTGAAGCTATTCATTTTGCTTGGGATTTTTTAACTAAAGAGTTGGGATTGCCAAAAGAACGCCTATGGGTCACTGTTTTTGATGAGGATCAAGAAGCTGAAGATATATGGTTGAATGAAATTGGTGTTGGTGAACATCAATTTTCAAGGATTGGAGCGAAAGATAATTTTTGGTCAATGGGTGATACAGGCCCTTGTGGCCCCTGCTCAGAGCTCCACCTAGACCTAACACCTGCTGGCGATACTAAAGGTGAACTGGTAAACAAAGATTCTGATTTATGTATTGAGTTATGGAATCTTGTCTTTATTCAATATAATGCAGAGGCAGATGGCACATACAGGGATCTTCCTGCTAAGCACGTTGATACAGGCATGGGGTTTGAGCGTGCAGTAAATATTATCCAAGGAACGAAAAACTTTACAGATTTCTCAGTGAAGCCGACAAATTATGCTACGGATGTCTTCACTCCAATCTTTAAGAAGCTCGAAGAACTCTCTGGTAAGATTTACAAAGACATATACCCAGAGACTCCAGATGTGGATAAATCTACTCTCAGTCTTGAGATGAAAGAAGCCATCGCTTTTCGTGTGATAGCAGACCACATACGGACGCTTTCGCTTAGCATCGCGGATGGCATCATGCCAGGGAACAATGGTAGAAACTATGTTCTGCGTCGTATCCTGCGCCGTGCAGTAAACTACGGAAGAACGCTAGGTTTCATGGGGGATGGTAGCTTCCTCTATAAATTGGTGGATACTTTAGTAGCTGAGTTTGGTGGGATTTTTCCTGAGGTGAAAGAGCGTGCCGAGAATATTAAGAATACTCTCACGACAGAAGAAGAGTCATTTAATAGAAATTTGGCGCGAGGACTTGTTAGATTTGAGAAAGAACTTGAAGCTACAACTGAAAAACTATCAGGAAAATTCGCATTTGAGCTCTACGATACATTTGGTTTCCCTGTGGATCTAACAGAAATTCTATGTGAAGAGAAATCTATTAGTCTAGATAAAGAAAGATTCGAGGCGCTTATGGAGGAACAACGACAGCGCGGGCGCGATAATCAACAAACAACACTTATCCGAGCACTAGACATCTCTAGTGAAAAAACTACCGAGTTTGTAGGATTTGAAACTGATTCAGTACCAGCGAAAATTACTGAAATCCATAAAGATGATGAGCGAGTATTCCTTATCACGGACAAGACTCCCTTTTATGTGGAAATGGGTGGTCAGCAGGGAGATACCGGTGTGTTGATGATAAATAACGTAGATGTGCCAATTCAAAAAGTGATCAAAATAGGTAATGCTGTTGCCCATCTTGTTGAAAAGTCTAAGCTACCTGCCTCATCATTTCAAGTTGGTGACTCTATAACTCTTATCATAGATGACAAAAAACGCCGAAATATTGAAGCTCATCACACGGCAACTCATTTGCTACACTGGGCTTTGCATGAAATAGTGTCAGAAGACACAGCTCAGCAAGGTTCGCTAGTAGCGCCCGACCGACTACGTTTTGATTTTTCATCTGCGGCACTCACGCCAGATCAGATTGAATCTGTAGAGGATAAAGTAAATACTGCTATTTCTGAAAAAGGAGTAGTATCATGGAAAGAGGTGTCACACGCTGATGTGAAATCTCGACAGGATATCACACAGTTCTTTGGAGATAAATATGGCGAGATTGTTAGAGTGGTTCAGATAGGTGGTGAGCCAGAAGCTTTCAATGGCTATTCTATGGAGCTTTGCGGTGGTGCACATGTTGTAAATACCTCAGATATTGGGCTATTTAAGATTAAATCTGAAGGGGCAATAGCGTCTGGTATCAGAAGAATAGAAGCTCTCTGTGGTCAGTCTGCAGAAAATTATGTTATAGAAAAATGCTCCGCACTTAGCGTAGAAATTACAGAAGCTGAGACGAAGCTAATGCTCACCAATACGCAACTATCTGCGGTAGCGCCATATTATGAGGGGAGCGTTTCACAAGTAACAAGCCAAGTACACACCGAAAGCTGCGATATTAAAGAACTAGAAACTATTCTGAAAGCAACTAAAGATGCAGCAGCGAATGCAGACAAAGCGCTCAAGAAGGCTCAGACAGCTGCCGCCGCCCAGCTGGCAGATAGTGCTTTAGTTGAATTGTTAGAAAAAGGCGGTAACATCATTGAGCTATTCGAAGGACCTGCAAGTCTGCTCCAAGAACTGCTTAATGGATGTAAGAAGAAGCAATTTGCTGATGTCGCTTTTTTTATCGTAGATGATGGTGATAAACTCCACCTTGGCGCACTTAGTGGAGTAGATGGACAGTCTGCTGGACATATGGCAGGAAAAATCATCCAGACATTAGCTCCGCTTGCTGGAGGTAAAGGTGGAGGTAAGCCAGATATGGCGCGAGGTGCTGCTCCAGAGAGAGAGAAAGCATCAGAATTAGTCATTAAAGCGAAAACTTTGCTCAAACTATAATGATAATAAAATGGTAATATGCTAAGCTGCGAATGAGCCGTATCATAACTCATAATACCATTATAGACCAGACACTATATAGTAGCACAGACTAATCATTTTATCCACAATAACTATTTAAATGTTGCTACTACTTGTCCACGAGCGCTTTTCTCCTAACTTTGTCTTGAAGGTGTCGAAGGTTTTTTCGATATCCCAGCGGTGCTTGTAGAGCAGAACGTGAGCCCATGCTGGTAAGCTGAGTATCTAGATACCGTTGACTTAACGGAGCATCCGTGAATGAATTTTTTCTATGTTATAAATGATAAATGAGTTATGGTTAGAAGCAGGTTTATCGCGAGAGCATATTTTTTGGGTAACAATTTATATCCGTGATATTTAAGACTGCGCCACCATAAAAAACGAATATCAGTTAAGATATTCGTTCTTGGAGATATTTTTATTAAAGCTGTTTGAGTGCTTTTTAAAATGGAGGGAATTTACCATCTTTTAAGCCTGCTAAATATTTATCCAGTTTAGCTATAAATTCTTTAACTCCACGACGTTTACCTTTTAGCTTAGTAACTTCCAGTTTAATGCTTTCTAGTTGTTCCGTTGCGGCTTTGTTTTTGTCCGAAAGGAAGAGAATACGAGCGTATGCGACACCTCCGAAGTAGTTTTTTTTATCTGGTAATCCTTCTTTAGGGTAGAGTGGTTCTAATTGTTTCGCAAGTGCCTTGGTCTTATCATTAGCTTCTAAACTAGTGAAAGAGTAACCAAGTATTTCAGTAGCTTTGATATCGCTGCCATACTTTGCATCCATAATTTCTTTCAGAAGAAGAGTTTGGGCATCCCAGTCTTTAAGTTTGGTGTTAGCGTCACTAATTAATCTAGCCGCAGTTTCTGTATTTTTAGAAAAATCGTCATTAGCAGCAAAATTTTTGAGTTCTGCCCAGTTTTTACTCTTATAGAGCTCATTTGCTTTCATTGAGAATGCTTTAGTTTTAGCTTCTTCTTCAGCTTGCTCTTTAGCAAATTTTGCTGCATTGAAATCTGTAGCGAGCATTTTCTCTATTGTTTTGTTATTTAATCGAGAAGGATGACCTTTATAAATTATTTTGCCACCTCTTACTGCAAATGCTGTAGGAATACTGTTAGTTTTAGACGCATCTAACCACGCTGAGGAGAATGCTGATTTCTTGCCTCCTGAGTAAGCGACTGTGTAGGACATATTTTTGCCTTGTTTTTTTACAAAATTTTGTGCCTTTTCTATTCCTTCTTCCCATACATTCATCCCAATGATGTTGAGCCCTTTATCTGCATATTTCTTATGGAGGTCATTCATGTGTGGGATAATTTGAATACAAGGTCTGCACCATGTTGCCCAGCATTCGATGATGTAAAGTTTACCTTTTTCGTTAAGGCTCTTTACTTCATTCCCTTGTATCCAGGTAGCACCTTCTATCGCTGGTGCATCAGATCCAATATCGAGAAGCTTTACAGCTGCTTGTTCTTTAGGTGCTACTTCTTGAGCGTTTACTTGTCCTGTCAGGACTGTACATGTTATTGAGGCCACAGTGGCAGCAGTAATCGATTTTATTTTTAAATTCATAATGTATAGTTAATATTTTTACTACTTTAGTGAAAATGAGTATTAGAATAGCGTTTATGAAATGTTTATTTATCTAGTTAATTTTTGATTCCTGTTTTTGAGCCGCCACCGCTTGCGTCTATTGCTATTTGTATTATCCATGCCAGAATTGGTATTGCTATGAGCCAGCCTATCCATGCCCAGCCTAGATGCATGTGCTGAAATACTCTAGCGATTGCCTTGACTCCTTCTTGAATTTCTTCTGTTGTGGGATCTAGGTAGGTGATTCGTTTTAGTTGCGGACCCTCCCAGCTACTTGCAGGATGGACTGCTAGTGAAACGCTGTGCTTGCTTTTGATCCAGGTAGCGAGTTGTCGGCAGATTTTGCATTCTGCATCGATATAAATTCTCGCATTTACTTTATTTAATGTAGTCCGTGGAAGAGGTGTGAGTCTGTATTTCCATGCAGAAATGTTTTTATTGTAGAGCTTCCATTGACTGCCAAATCGTTGCTCTAGATCGATTTGCTCTGACCAATTTGCAATGCCTACGCAGTAAATGATGGCAACTGCTGCAAGACTGATGACAAACCATGAGCTTAAGATCATCCCCCAGAGTAATAACACTAGCACCATACTTATCTGCATAGGGTTCTGGATGTAGCTGTAGACTCCTGTGGTTACGAGTTTCTGTGGGGCGTCATAGGGTATAGGTGTGCCATTTCCTATTCTGCTAAATTCTTGTACACTCGCTATTCCAGGTAAGCTTACGAGCAGGAGTGAAGCTAGCCATAAACATTGCTCTATCAATGAATAGCTTAGCCATTTCTCTACTATATCCACTCTTACTGTCTCGGAGCTGGTGGGAATGACTACTAAAATAAGCATGATAAAAGCAGTAGATATAAGTGCAGCTCTCCAACCTACACGTTCATTATGGAGCACCCATTTAGCTAAAAAAACTGCAGGGAAGAGGCATACGGATAGAAGGAAGAATTCGCCCCATAGCCAAGTATTAGAGCTAAAATCCAGTATCATGACAGGAGCGAATAATGGCATAGTAAGAAGGTCTAAGAGAAGCATCAAGATAATGATCTTAACTGCTGACATGTATTGCAGCATCAGAGCAGGTAGTGCTCCCCATAGTAAGATCCATCCCACATAGAGACTCAAGGGGAGATATGATAATGTGAATGGGTGATCGACATTGAAGTTCCAGAGGTCTTGATTGACGCATAGGTCATTTAGCCATGGCAGGGTTGCCGCTATCCATGTGCTAGCCATGATACTCGCAGTGAAAGTACGTTTTATTTCTTTATTAGAATTTCGTTGTAACCAATACAAGCATGCGCAGAGAGCCATAGGCCAATAGAGCGCAACTGCTTCGATGATGGTAGATTTATTCATCAAACATGCTTTCTAAGAAATATTCGCCAGCCTTACTTACACCATATCGCGCTATCGGTTTGAAATACCATGCTGGATCTAGCTTGCGTGTGTAGCTCATGGTGAGACTAACTTCTGTCTTATTTGCAGCATTTGTTTCTACTTCCCAAGTGATCGTTTTCCATCCTAGCCAGTGGTCGATGTGGCTATCATCCTTGATGAGCGCATACACAACTTTATTAGTGCTAGATTCTATGACCTTTACCTTCACGTCTCCAGGCTCACCTTCACCACCTGCGAAATGGATCACACGTGTATCACCTACCGCGATCCCTTGGCCTTTCACTTCTTGTGGTGTGGGGAACCCTAATTTTAAGAATAAAGGTAGTTCAGCTAGGTTGAAGTCGGGTTTATCAGCGAGTTTTTGCATTACCTCAGCGGGAGAAATATTGACCTCACGCGTAACCATTACCACTTCTTCTCTTTCAAATGATAGCATATCTGTAGCGCCTTCTAGGCTCATGATAGCGATGATTGAAACACAGGTGCACTGCATTTTATTTTTATACCATTTTCTCTGATTCCGCTCTGCGATCACTGCGATAATAGCGCCTACGAGGTAGAACAAAGGAGCTGCGATCAGAATACAAATCATGCCCTCAAAGAGTAGAATCCCAAATAAGAGTAGACTAAGAGTGATGCCTTTCATGATCACTCCTCCGATGCTTTTAGGTTTTGGTGTTTGTGCAAGTAGGAGAGATAGCACTAATGGAATTCCTATGAATAAGAGCGCTGATTGCTCTTTGTATCCTAAAACGAGTAGGCGATATAATACTGAAACTATTGCGGCAGAAATACAGATGGTTACCCAGGTGCGTGTTTTTTGCGTAGGGACATACTCTCTCTTGCTTGGATTGGTCATAGGTGATTTATAGTTTTTGTCCATATCGGTAAATTATGCAAAATATAAATCTAATTCAAGATTTAATTTTCAGTAATTACTGAAAATACAAAATTAATAAATTTATTGTGTAGGTGATCGGAAATACTACCACCTGTTGGCCACTGTCTTGACTTTCTGTTCATTACAGCGCAAGTTTCCCAGACATTTAGCAGGATTTCAGAGATATGGGGAAAACATTATACAAAAAGACTTGGGAGGCTCACAAGGTGAGCGCAATGGGGGATGGGAGAACACAGCTTTTCATTGGCACACATCTTATCCATGAGGTGACATCACCTCAAGCATTTGGTATGATTCGTGATCTTGGTCTGGGGGTGAAATATCCAGAGCGTACTTTTGCTACGGTCGACCACATCGTGCCTACTGATAATCAAGAGCAGCCATTTGCTGATCCACTAGCTGAAGCGATGATTAATGAACTGCAGAAAAATGTGGAAGAGTATGGGATTAAATATTTTTCACTAGGCTCTGGGCAGCAGGGAATAGTGCACATGGTGGGGCCTGAGCAGGGGATTACCCAGCCTGGAACTACGATTGTTTGTGGTGACTCACATACAGCGACTCATGGAGCCTTTGGCGCGATTGCCTTTGGTATAGGAACGACTCAAGTGCGAGATGTTTTAGCGACTCAAACTCTAGCTATGTCTGAGCTTAAAGTGCGCCGTATTACAGTGAATGGAGATTTAAAACCAGGAGTGTATGCGAAGGATGTTATCTTGTATATTATTCGTCATTTAGGGGCGAAAGGCGGAATTGGATTTGCGTATGAATATGGTGGTGATGTCTTTAATAGGATGACAATGGAAGAGCGAATGACTGTGTGCAATATGTCCATCGAGGGTGGTGCGCGCTGTGGCTATGTGAATCCTGATGAGACGACTTATGATTATTTAAAAGGGAGGCCCTATGCTCCCAAAGAGGACGAATGGGATGCGGCGGTAGAACGCTGGAGCTTATATGCTTCTGATGCGGATTGTGAGTATGATGATATTGTAAATTTTGCCGCAGAAGACATTGAGCCTACCGTGACTTGGGGGATTTCTCCTGATCACGGTGTTGGGATTTCTGAAATGATACCAGACCCAGAGAACGCATCTAGCTCTGAAGAGAAGGCGAGCATCTCGGAGGCGCTAGAGTATATGCGTCTACCCGCGGGAACACCAGTGAGTGAGATTCCTGTAGACGTAGCTTTTTTAGGATCCTGTACGAATGGAAGGCTGTCAGATTTCCGTGAGGCCGCAGATATTCTTAAGGGCAGAAGAGTGGCTGATGGCGTGAAAGCAATTGCTGTGCCAGGCTCTCAAATAACTGCACACCAGTGTGAGCAAGAGGGTATTTCAGATATTTTCCGCGAGGCTGGATTCGAGTGGCGCGAAGCAGGTTGCTCGATGTGTCTAGCGATGAATCCGGACAAGCTTGTAGGGGATCAGATCTGTGCAAGCTCATCAAACAGAAACTATAAAGGCCGCCAAGGAAGCCCTACTGGGAGAACTATCCTCATGAGCCCAGCGATGGTAGTAGCAGCAGCAGTGATGGGAAGAGTGGCAGATGTGAGAAACTTCTAAAATGATGGATTTTGTCTGCTTTCTAGGTCGTTTAGTGATCAGCTTTCTCACGTATTTAGGTGAGCTGGTTCGGCTAGGGCAGGAAGTGGCGAGTTCTATTGTTGTTGGGAAATTTCGTTGGAATCAATTTATGAAGCAGATCGTGGAAATCGGCTTTAAATCCCAGATAGTAGTCATCGTTACTGGGGTTTTCACTGGCTCGGTTCTTACTGCTCAGGCTCTGTTCCAGATGGAGCAGTTTCATATGGAGACGATGGGTGGCGCGCTGGTGGGGATTGGAATGTTGCGTGAATTGGGGCCTACAATTACTGGGCTCATGTTGTCCGGGCGAGTCGGAGCTGCGATGGCTGCGGAGATAGGTACGATGAAAGTGACGGAGCAGATAGACGCGCTGCGCTCGATGGATGTGCACCCTGTAGATTACTTAGTGACGCCTAGGTTTCTCGCGATGGCGGTTTCTATTCCGTTGCTGATAGCAGAGTCTGTTGGTTTTGGTATCCTTGCTTCCATTTTTATAGGAATTCAGATTTTTGATATTCCATTTGCTTATTGGAATTTCCATCTTGTTGCACGGACTGAGTTGATCGATATTGTTATTGCTATGATTAAAGGTGGAGCCTTCGGTATGCTGATAGTGCTCATTTCTTGCCATCAAGGGCTGAAAGCTACGAATGGTGCAGTTGGTGTGGGTAAAGGAACTACGAATGCGATGGTGTTTTCTTCATTAGGTATTCTTATTGTGAATTTCTTCCTTACGATGTTATTGAATATTTTCTTCCCTATCAGCTTTGGAAGCTAAGCAATGATGAATTTCCTAAATCCAGAATGGCTTACAACTTCACCGAATAAGAAATGGTTAATCGCTATTTCTGGCGGTAGAGATTCAGTCGCGCTGTTACATGCTTGCGCTACTGATAAAATTCTCATTGATTCTGGTAGTTTATTTATTTGTCATGTGAACCATCAGCTTAGAGGTGCTGATTCTGATGCGGACGAGGCCTTAGTTAGGAATTTAGCGGAGCATTATGATCTACCGATTTCTGTCTATAAAATGGATGTTTCCCAGCGAGCTGTATTGGAGAAAAAAAGTATAGAGCTGGCGGCTAGAGAAGCTCGGCATGAAGCCTTTTCGGTAGCTTGTGAGGAGTATGGGTGTTGCGGAGTTTTGCTGGCTCATCATGCTGATGATCAAGCGGAAACTGTATTGTATAATCTTCTCAGAGGATCAGCAGGGCTAAAAGGAATACAGCAAGAGATTTTTTTAACAGAACTTAATCTCAGACTTGTTAGACCTATTCTACATGTTCGAAGAAGTGCTATAAATACTTATATATCAGATCATCAACTGACTTATCGAGAGGATGGGACGAATGCTGAAGCTGTTGCAGTGAGAAACCGTCTGCGGAATGAAGCGATTCCTTTACTAAAGGATATTTTAGAGAGAGATGTGGCTATTCCTCTCATTAAATCTCTTCATTATGCTGAAGAAAATGAGCAGTTTATCCAGCAGATGATTGATTACGAGAGTATCCTAGACCCACAAGGTAGATTGTATTTACCAAGTTTAATAAAATTACCTCAAATACTTCAGAAGCGGATCATTCATCGTTTTTTATCAGATCATAAAATTAGTAATTTAAGTCAAGATCTCATCGTGATTTGCTTGCAATTGTTAGATGTGAATAACCCTGCAAAACTAAATCTACCTCAAGGGAAATATTTACGCAGAAAAGAGCAGCGAATTTTTGTGAGTGTTGAATGATTTTTTACGTACAGTGAGATTGATGAAGAAATGAAGAAAAGGCTTTTCAAAATTACGTAGAACATTAGTTTAATGAGATGATTAAAATTTTTTCATCCTAGCATCTTTCCAAACGCGCAAAATTAAGTGTAATCAATTTAAAATAAGATGATTATATATTTGAATTGTCGAACGGTTTCGCAAGCTAGGAGAGCTTCCTGAGCCAGAGTTCACCCACAGATTAGGCTGAAGAGCCAAATGTTTATACTGGTATTCGTAGATTTCTGGTGTGATAAAGATGTGGCGATCAAGCTATGAGTGACTCTAATAGTAAAAAAAAACATAACCCAAATCAGTTCGGGATAACAGGATGGTTCGGCGCTTGGCTACGATTCTCGCTGTTATTTTATTTATCATTGATCATTTTATTGATTGTGGCGGATGTCTGGTATGTGCTGGCTGTGTATGGAAAGAGTACTGGAGGCGTGGCAGAAATGTTAGATTGGCCGAATTTATGGGAATCGATGAAGCTTACGTTTCTTAGCTGTACAGTGAGTGCTATTTTTGCCGTGCTTATTGCCGTGCCGATTGGCTATGTATTATCTCGCTATAAATTTTGGGGGCGATCTGTGGTAGATGCTTTGTTAGATATCCCGGTGATTTTGCCACCGTTGGTGATAGGTCTTAGTTTACTGATTTTATTTAATAATTTCCCACCAAAGGTTTTGGGTTGGGGTGTTGAATCTTTAGATGGGTACCTGAGCTATCTAGGGATACGGGTGACAAATACTAAGTTAGCAATTATTGTGGCACAAGTTACTGTTGCAGCGGCTTTTGCTATTAGGATGGTAAAGGCGACATTTGATCAAATAAATCCACGAAGTGAAGAGGTGGCGATGACGATGGGTGCATCTAGAGGACGCGCATTTTTTGATATTGTATTGCCGCAGTCATATCGTGGAGTGGCTGCTGCGGGTACTTTGGCTTGGGCAAGAGCTTTAGGGGAATTTGGGCCGATATTAGTATTTGCAGGAGCCACGAAAGGGAAGACGGAGGTGCTCTCGACTTCGATTTATTTAGAAATCAATACGGGTAACCTTAATGGTGCGGTGATCATTTCTCTGCTGATGATAGCACTAGCGTTAGTGACTATCGTAATGGTTAGATTCTTTATAGAGAAAGGGGTGAAGTATGATATGTATCGATAATATTTCTGTCAGATCAGGTGATTTCATCCTTAAGGGTGTCAGTCTAGAGATTAAGCAAGGTGAATCTGTCGCCTTGATGGGGAAAAGTGGGTCTGGAAAAAGTACTATTATGGAAGCTATCTGTGGGCTACGTGAATTGGTCAGTGGATTAATCCTGATCAATGGAGAAGACTGTACGTATAAGGAACCTCAAGAGAGAAGGGTGGGATTAGTTCCGCAGGATAATGTGCTTTTTCCCACGATGACTGTGTATGAGCATTTAGCTTATGGAGCTATACTTAGAAAATGGAGCAAAGCAGATATTGTGAAGCGTGTTGATGAGTTAGCAGGTTTATTAGGCTTATCAAATTTACTAGAAAGGTATCCTAGCGGGCTTTCTGGCGGTGAGGCTAAGCGCGTTGCCATTGGTAGAGCTATTGCGGTGAAGCCAGTGTTACTTTGTTTGGACGAGAGTTTTACGGGATTAGATAATGAGACACTTGCGGATGTATTAGCTGTAATTCAGTCTATTGTTCAGCGAGAAAATATGAGTGTTTTATTTATCACACATCGCTTAGAGGAGGCTAAGATAATGTGTAATAAACTATATTTAATTCCTAAAGAAGGTGGTTTCTTAGAGGAGTATGAATTTTAAGTTAGTATAGCGATAGCAACGAGCATGGCTAGAATAACGATAGTGATGAGTGTGATAAATAGTGCTTTATTAGTGCCTTGCTGCTTAGCTGAGGGCAAGACTACCCTCGCAGTGGGAATGTTTACTAAACCTGTGACATTTGAGATTGGAGGCTGATGAGCAGAGTTCGCGACTGCTGTAATGGCTCCTGTGTTTAACATTGGTGGCTGAGGGCCTGTCGTTGTATTTGGGTTTACTGAACTAGCTTGTATGCTTAGCTTTGGTAATGAGTGAAGTGCTTCTACGGCAGAAGCAGGGCGTCTTTCCGGATCAAATGCGAGTAGTTTTTCTATCCATAATCGCAAATCATCAGGCACATCTTGCCTGTATTGCTGAAGGGGTGGAAGGCCTGTTAAATGCATTTTTTCTGCTTCGGATGGAGTGAGGTCACCAAATGGATGACCGCCAGCGAGGCACATGTATAAGATATTTCCTAGCATGTAGAGATCTGCACGTTTCGTCGCGTTAGAATTGTGAAAAAGTTCAGGTGCTAAAATAGCTGGGTCTGCCATTTTCGAAAGAAGCGAGTCATCACCTTGTATGAGTGGGGCTAGTGTGGATAGACCCATGTCTAAAATAACATAGAGATAGCCGCCGCGCGCACGAGGTGTCATGAGTATAGAGCCTGGCGTGAGCGCGCCATGCACAAAGCCATTACTGTGAGCTGTACTGAAGGCATCTAGCATCTGTTGTGCTAAGTCATGGACTTCTAGGAGAGGGAGAGGAGTATTTAGAACGTGTTTGTCTAGTGATTGGCCATTAAGTAGTTGTGAAATTATGTATGGGCCGTCACTATCTATGCCAGCATCATAGACACGTAACAAATTTGGATGTTGGAGTGCACTTAGTGAATGAGTTACTTGTTCAAACTCATTTCTATAATCATTGAAATTAGACTTTTTAGCCCGAGCGAAAAAGCGACGTATAGCAACACGTCTGCTCAGGTTAGAATCTTTAGCTTCATATACGGCACCAGTTCTTCCTTTCCCTAGCAACTTAATAATTTCATAACGATTTACTAACATAATTTTACGTATCTATAGAGATAAATGATGAACAAGCAAGCCCATCATTATTCAAACTAGGTTTTTGTGCTTATTTATCTTTTATTTGTCAATTAAGCGTAAACTATCACAGTAAAAATCACAGCTACTTTAGCTATTTCTTAGTTTTTTCCATGAAGTGAACGATTATTCGATTCAGGAGGAAAACGATCGTTTACAGGGGAGGTTTTTTACAAAAACTAAGAAAAGTTCGACAAATTAGTTTTATTGGTCGAGTATGTATATAATATATTTTTGGTAATAAGAAATAATCAGCGTAAATTTTTAAAAACAACATTATGAATATTAAAAAATCATTCGTGGGTGCTTTCGTAGGGCTTACATTATCTGGCTCGATGATTGCGCAGGTGCAAAATAATAAAGTGGACTTCGAACAAGTAGGTAAAGAAATTGCTAAGAAATTAGGTAATCGCCATTACGTAAAACTCACAAACGCGGAGTTAGGACCTAGAATATTTAAACTTTTATTAAAAGAATTTGATTCAGCCAAGGTTTATTTTACACAAAAAGACGTTGAGATGCTTAGGGCTAAATATGGAAAAAATCTATCTCTAAGACTACTGAATGCTTCAGGGATAAAAGTTGCTCATGAAATGCATGATCTCTATATTAAAAGGGTGAAAGAGAATATATCGTATGCACAGAAATTTCTGAAAGAGTCTAATTTTAAATTCGATAGTGATAGAGAGTTGAAGCGTGACCGTCAAGATGCAGAATGGGCTGTGGATGCAGTAGCGCAAAAAAAACTCTGGGAAAAGCTAGTCGAGTCTGCAGTATTATCCGAGACACTTCGTCGCGATAATATTAAAAGGTTAGCAATGGAGCAAGGTAAGAAAAATCCACTGGCTAATAAAAAGCCTATTAAGGAATTAGTGAGTCTTAAATATAAAATGATGCTAATGTATGCTCTTGACGAGAATGATGAGAGTATCGCTGATAATGTGCTGGATGCCATAGCTGGAGCTTATGGGCCTCATTCTGACTACTACTCGATGAGTGAATATCGTAGATTTCAAGCGGGTATGAATAACGGGTTTGTTGGAATCGGAGCACAATTAAAATCTGAAGATGACGGGGCTACTAGGATTACAGGAATAATGATAGATGGCCCTAGTCATAAGGGAGGTGTACTCGCTTTGAATGACAGAATCGTAGGGGTAGATCATCTAAATGATGGAAATATGGTGGATGTCATGTTCATGAGAATTGATAAGGTAGTCGAAAAAATACGTGGGCCAAAAGGCACATCTGTAGGCCTGAAAATAGAAACAAAAGAGGGAAAATACAAAATAATCTCTATAAAACGTGGAGCAATAGAAACGAAAGGTGACTTTGCTTCAGGAGAGATCATTGAGTCTAAAAATTCAGATGGGACTAAGCGAAGAATTGGTTATTTAAGATTACCTTCGTTTTATATAAATTTTCAAACTAATCAGAATGCATGCTCCGAGCACGTTAAAGAGATCTTACTCAGAATGACGAGAGAAGGGCCTGGGATTGATGGATTAGTTTTTGATCTCCGAGGTAATGGGGGAGGATCGCTAGATGAAGTGAGAAAAATGAGTGGTTTTTTCACAGGACGTGGAACTATTGTTCAGGAAAGAGACTCTCAAGGTAAAATATTGCTGCTTAATAGTCGCAGAAAAGCTATTTATGGCGGTCCTATGGTGTGTCTCATTGATACTACCTCTGCATCAGCAAGTGAGATTCTAGCAGGTGCTCTACAAGATCATAATCGAGCAGTGATAGTAGGTACGAAATCGACTTTCGGCAAAGGAACTGTTCAGAACGTAATGGATGTTGCTAGAATGTTGCCTTTTAATGCTTTAGGAAGAAATAAAGCAGGGTATCTAAAGCCAACCACACGCAAATTCTATCGTGTGACAGGATCATCTACTCAAAATAAAGGTGTGGAGTCAGATATCGTATTACCTAATTTATTAGATGCTATAAAAATAGGTGAGAAGTATATGGATTATGCGCTACCGTTTGATGTCATTAAGCAGGCACCTGGATTCCAACCTCGCGCTAAATCTCATTTATTCATGAAGCAGTTGAGGGAAAAAAGTTTATCAAGAATTAAAGAATCGAAAGATTTCATCTATATTAGCGAAGATGTGAATCGTATGAAAAAGAAAATTAAGCATAATATTGTTAGTTTGAATTCAGATGTGAGACACAAAGAAATAACCGAATCCGATAAACGCCTGAAGACGCGAAATAAAGAACGCATCGCGCGCCTTGCATTGGTTCAAAAGCAAGACAATGAAAGGTATACGTTTTACAGAGTTAAACGTAGAGACTTAATTAAGCCTGTGTTACCAAAATTTGATCCATCAAAAGAAGATGATTCAATAATGCTTAAGGCCGATGATCCAGAAGAAGACTTAGACATCAGTCCTAAATGGCCTAGTGGATTAGATCCAGTAAAACGTGAAAGTTTATCAATTCTTAATGACTTAATTAATTACACTATAGAATCGAAGGTGGTTAAGTTAAAGACTGAGGATAAGCGGTAATAGTAATGGAGAAAGAAGATATTTATTATGGCATCGTCACAATCGTTGATAATGCCATTTCTCTTCTGGCTCAATATACTGGAAAGACTTATGCTAGTGAGGTAAAGATTGTATGGAATAGAAGAATGCGCTCCACCGCTGGAAGAGCATTTATGAATCAAGCAACAGTGGAGCTAAATCCTAGGTTACTTCATTTAGGAGATGATCCGTTGAAGCACATCAGGCAAACTTTGTTGCACGAACTAGCGCATTTACTTACTCATCACAGATATCGTGGAAATGGTAGTAAAATTCTTGCTCACGGAGCAGAGTGGAGGCAAGCATGCGAGGATCTTGGAATTCCTGGTGAATCTGCTACGCATAATCTGCCATTACCTAGCCGTAAGCAAAAGCGACAGTGGCGGTATACCTGCCCGGTGTGTCTTGAAGTAATTGATAGAGTAAAACGGATGCGTAGTCATTCTGCATGCTATTCTTGTTGTAAGACTCATAATCGAGGTCGATTTCATGAGAAATTCACTTTTATTGAGAATGCTATCTAACTTGTTTACCATCGTGTATGAATCAGTTAGCACAATTCCAGCTCTATAGTTTTTCTCATATCATAGCACTAGTGTTAACGATGTTAGGTGCAATGTTCATGGTAAGATTGATGAAATCAAGTGTTTCTGATGTTGCTAAGATAAGAGTGAGATATGTATTTGGTAGCCTTTTGATATTTGCTGTTTTAATGGACCCTGTTTTGGCCTTTCATCGTTTTGGCTTTAATACTACGGGATGGGAAAAATTTTGGAACTCAGCACTTCCATTATATCTCTGTGATGTTGTTTCGGTTGTTGCCGCTGTGGCATTATTTACTAGTAGCTATAAATTAACGGAAGTTGCTTTTTTGTGGGGATTAGCTGGCACCACACAGGGCTTACTTACACCTACATTATCTTATGATTGGGATACTTTAGAATATTATAATTTCTTTCTCCAACATGGTGGGATTCCTATTGCTGCTGTAACTCTGGTTTGGGGTATGGGTGTCATACCAAGGAAAGGTGCATTTAGAAGGATTGCCATTTGGAGTTGGTCATACATGGTTATTGTGATAGTGATAAATGCTATTATCAAAGAAAATTACGGCTTCTTGAGTGGTAAACCAAACTATTATACAATGTTTGATTATATGGGTGAATATCCTTATTACTTGTTTACCCTTCAGATTGTTGCTTTCACGATGTATTATATTTTATTAAAAATTGCTCCAAAGGAGCCTATAGATTTTATTGATGAGAGATGATGTTTTTTTGAAGCAATATATAGTGAAAAAAGATAACAGATAGTCAGTTAAGTATGATAAGTTTTACTTTTACACTTGATCGATCTTCTCCTTTTAGTTATTGTAATCTAAACCCAAAAATAATAATATGAAAGAAGATCGCTATAAAATAGTTAAACTTCTTGGCAAAGGTAGAACTGGAGGTATTTATGAGGCGGAAGACTCCACATTAGGCCGAACAGTAGCAATACGTAGATTTTTTGCCCAAGGAAAAAACACATGTATTTCTGAATACAAAGAAGATTTTTTAGAAGTAAGTCACTTACTTAGTGGCCTACAACACCCTAACCTATTGCGTATTTATGACGCTGGTTTAGATAATGATGGTGCGTTTGTTATATCGCAGTTAGTGAAGGGAATTAGTCTTCATGATAGAATGAAAGAAGGCCCGTTATCTGTATATGATACTTATGATCTCGCTCAACAAATGTTAGATGCGCTGAGCACTTCTCATGGTCAGGGCTTTATACATGGAGCAATAACTCCTAGCTCCATCATGTTATCTCCACGTGCACGTGGAGGATATCTATATGTTATTTTAGATATGGGGTTATCTCGGCTAGCGCCTCTCATTCAGAAGAAAGGTTCTGTTTTAGCATTTATGGGCGATCCAGCTATGCTCGCTCCTGAGCTATTTAAAGGAGGCGAGGCTACTGAACAGGCAGATCTATACATGTTAGGTCAAATCCTATACATGTGCATTGCTGGCGGTCACCCTTTTGGTGGTGCATCTCTAGAAGAGGCCGAGGAAATGCATCTGAATGGATTACCTCCACTTCAAGATTATCTACAATTTATACCAGATGATTTTAGAATTTGGATTGAGAGCTTAGTTAAAATTGATCAAAATGCACGGCCAGCAAGTGCTATTGAAGCAATAGAATCTCTATGTAAAATAAAACTTCCTGCTAAAACAGAGCCTGTAATAATTACTGAGCAACCCACACCCGCGCTTGCGAGCCAACAGCCTAGTAATGCTACCCAGCTTTTAACTGGAAACAATGCGCCTCCTACGGCAATTATGCCAATTAATTCTAATGGCTTGGTCAATGGAGTGATTTTTCCCAAACAAGAGGATTCCAATAAAGCTTTATTTATTTTGCTCGGTTTAGTTTCTCTAATGGTGGCTATAACGGGAGTGATCTTATTTTCATAAGATAAACTATTAAGCGATTTTGCGAAGGATGTTGGTTTTTTATTAATAATTTAGAGAATCAACATACAGTCTCCGTATGAGTAAAAGCGATATCTCTCGGTGACGGCCTCCTTATATGCCTCTAGAGTTAGCTCTTTTCCTGCGAATGCGCTAACTAGCATAATAAGCGTGCTCATAGGTAAATGGAAGTTCGTGAGTAGTCTGTCTATGATTTTAAATTCAAATCCAGGGTAGATGAAAATGTCAGTTGCTCCAGAGCATTCTGTTAGGTTACGTTGCGTTCTCCCCAGACTTTCTAACACCCTTGTTACCGTGGTTCCTACAGCTGTTACTTTTGGCGCATTATTTATTTTTTTTGCCGTATTATTAGAGAGCGTATATTTCTCTGAGTGCATCTCATGGTCGAGGATGTTATCAGCTTTGACAGGTCTAAATGTTCCCACCCCCACATGAAGTGTGAGGAAGTCATGATTTAGCTGCGAGAGTACCTCTTTTGTAAAATGAAGCCCTGCAGTGGGTGCAGCGATGGCTCCTTCTTTGCGAGCAAAAGTGGTTTGATAACGATCTAGGTCTTTCTTATCGCTATCTCGGCCCATGTAGTGAGGTAATGCTAATGAACCGTGCTCATGAATGTCTAGCGGGTTATCCCATTGAATGACTCTATTACCATTTTCTTGTATAGCCACCACGGTGCCTGTGGTATTTCCTATTTCTAAATTTCGACCTACTTTCATTTTCTTTCCAGGCCTGACCATGCAGCTCCATTCAGTATCGCTGATGCGGTTTGTTACCACTATTTCTATGCTCCCATCATTGGAGAAAAGTCTTGCAGGTATTACCTTAGTATCATTTAAAATGAGTAGATCATCTTGCTGCATATACTCAGGAAAATCTGTGAACATTTTGTGCTCTATCTTGCCTGTGTCTCTGTGTAAGACGATCATACGTGATGCAGATCTATCCTCCAGCGGTCTACTAGCAATAAGTTCTTCTGGAAGATGGAAATCAAAATCTTTAGTGAGCATAGTTCCTATTAGATTAAATTATTAGAAAAAGATTAGCATTCAACGACGTTTACTGCGAGACCTCCACGTGAAGTTTCTTTATATTTTTCCTTCATGTCTTTACCAGTATCGTGCATGGTTTTAATTACCTTATCTAGCGAGACAAAGTGAGAACCATCACTATTGAGGGCCATACGGGATGCTTTTATTGCTTTTACAGAGGCCATTGCATTTCTCTCAATACAAGGTATTTGTACGAGTCCTCCTATCGGGTCACACGTAAGGCCTAAATTGTGTTCCATGCCTATTTCTGCAGCATACTCTACTTGAGCGGGTGTTCCTCCTAAATATTCTGTTAGAGCGCCAGCAGCCATGGAGCATGCTACGCCTACTTCGCCTTGACAGCCTACATCTGCACCAGAAATAGAGGCATTTTTCTTATATAAAACAGCGATCGCCGCGGCTGTAAGCAGAAAACGGTGGACTGCATCATCTTTCTTAAAAGGACTGGATGTGAAGCGGGTAGCGTAATGAAGTACTGCTGGAATGATCCCTGCTGCACCGTTAGTGGGAGCAGTGACAACTCTACCTCCACCTGCATTTTCTTCATTGACTGCGAGTGCGTAGAGCCCTACCCAGTCTAGGATGGAGAGGGGATCAGCAAGAAGTGCCTCGCCTTGTTGGAGTAGTTTCTGGTGAAGCTCATGTGCTCTACGTTTAACCTTTAAGCCGCCAGGAAGTATTCCTGTATTTTTCATGCCGTTTTGGACACATTGCTGCATGGTGTTCCAGATATTGTCTAACACCTTTCGTGTCTCTTTTTCTGGTCGCAAAGCATTTTCATTGGCTAGCATGAGCTCAGAAATAGAGCAGTCCATTCCTTGGCACTGTTCTAAAAGATCATCGCCATAGTCAAATGGATGCGGGCAGTTAACGCTAACGCTTTGATGAGGTGCAGGGTTTTTGATTTCAGATTCAGTAGAAATGAATCCTCCTCCTAGTGAGTAGTAAATTTCTTCGTGTATGGTATTTCCATTGGTATCGTTCGCATAAAAATGCATGCCATTAGGGTGGAGCGGTAATGGCTGTAATCGATGGTAATCTATATGCTCTTGCTCTATAAAACAGATTTCTTTTTTAGTAGCTCCTGGTAAGGTGAGCAATTTGCTTTTTTTGAGGTCTGCGATACGTTGATCCATCGTGGATACATCAATTGTATCTGGCATCTCACCCATGAAGCCAAAGATGAGTGCTGTGCCTGTGCCATGACCTTTGCCCGTAGCTGCAAGTGAACCATATAAATCACAATGAACGGATGCGGTCTCAACAAAATTGTCATTTTTGGCTAGTTGAGTTACAAATGCACACGCAGCTTTCATCGGTCCGACTGTGTGAGATGATGATGGACCGATACCTATACTGAAGAGATCTAGGATGGAAATATGCATGTTAAAAGATAGAAATTAGAGATTATGTGAGAGGTAGGATTTCCACTTCATATCCGTCTGGATCTGTAACAAATGCCATTTGGCGATTCGCGGGATCCACAAATTTATCACGCCAATTACCTGGCCATATTTCAATATCATCATTTTCTAGTTTATCACAGTAAGCGATCAAATCGGGCACTCCTACACAGGTATGCATGAGGTCTTCTGGGAATTCTACTTTGTAATCTGGAGAATAGGTTAGCTCTAGAAAGTGCTCGGAATTTGGCAGATGCATGAATGCAAGCTGGTTTCCTTGTGGTGAAGTTTTCTGCTGACCTAGCTCGAAGCCTATCTTGGTGTAGAAGTCTATCGATGCCTGCGGATTTGATACACGGATACGAGTGTGTAGGAATTTTATCATAAATTTGGTGAGTGTAGAGTGATGTTAGTTTTCATCCGTTATGACACGGTAAGATTCTTTCGTTTTACGAATCGTTAGCTCATCTGCTTCAATAGCAGGATCCCAGCCATTATCTAGGCCGAAGTCGATGATGGATTCTAGCCATCTGAGGTCAAATACCTTTGGCACCTGAGCAACGAGCATCTGGCCATCAATGACTTCATTATAGATGATGCGAACCTCAGTTCCTTTCTGTGTGGCGTAGGCTATCCAGCGGTATTGGATATCGTCTAGGCAGATTATTTTACTGCCTTTCTGCGGGATTGATTTGCGTGGTTTACGTGACATGATGATTGATGATATTAAAATGATATCCAGAGGCTTTTAAGATAAGATTCGGCTGTGTATTCTTCTGGCATATCGAGCGTTATTATAGATTCATAGCTAGCTAGACCACGCTTGACGAGGACATTGAATGCATCGATGGAAAGTTTCCTGCAATTTGTGGATGCTAGTATCCAGCCATCTGGTGCTATGCATGCTGCTGCTAGTGATACGAGCTGGTCGTAATGAGACTCTACGCGAAAAACTTTGCCTTTATCGTCTCGGGAAAATGTAGGTGGATCTAGGATGATACCACTGAATTTTCTGCCCTGCGTCGCAAATCTTTTGAGCCAATGAAAGGTATCGCCCTTACAGAAATAATGTGAGTCTGGGTTAATGTCATTTGCCAGCATATTATCTTTTGCCCAGTCTAAGTAAGGTTGCGATAAATCCAATGTGGTCGCGGTAGCTCCGGCTAGTGCTGCACAAACTGAAAACGCGCCTGTGTATGCGAAAGTATTAAGCACAGAGTCACCAGGTTTTATAGCTTTACGAATACGATTACGGTTGTCACGTTGGTCTAGAAATATCCCTTGAGAGTATCCGCTCTTAAATGAGATTCTATAGTTTACGCCAGATTCTCTAGCAATGAATGGCTTGTCTTGCGGAAGACCGCAGAGATGTGTAGGATCATCTTTTTGGTGTTGATCTAGTTGTTTCCAATAGACTGTTTTTCCAGATGCTCGTAGAAATAGTTCCACATCTTGTGCGAGGCGTTTATCACGTGTGGAGATGATCCATTGATCAGCAAATGTTTCAAGAAATATATCACGTAGTCCATCGCCCTTACCATCTAGTAAACGCAGAGCATCTGTGTCTGTGTTTAGTAAATGTTTCCGTTTAGAAATAGCGGTGTTGAAGATTGTTTTCATTATGTGCTGATTAGAAATTTTGTTACTACAAACTACAGATGTTTGCAAGTGTTGTGCTATTCTTATGCTTAACACATCATAAGCGGCGCGTGTCTGCCTGACATATTTATAGTTTTAAAAATTACTTTTCTTTTATTTTTGTATTTATCAATGTTGCGTATGAATTTTTTACAATTATCATTTTTCATATTCTTTATGATGTCAGTAAGTTGTTTGGCCGCAGATGCTAAGCCTCACACTATTTTAGTTTGGCCAGGTACTCCTCCAGGTGCTCTAGAGGGAGATGCTGAGAAAGCAAAATCTGTAGCTGTAGCAATCAAGGCAGGAGAGCAAGTGCTTGTAACAAAAAACCGTAGAAATATTAGAGTGCCTGTGATTGATGTCTACTTACCTGAAAAAAAGAAAGCGACAGGGACAGCTATAGTGATTTTTTGTGGTGGAGGCTACGGTGCTGTATGTATCGGTTCTGAGGGATTATCAATGAAGAAGTTTCTCAATGAAAACGGGATTGCTGTATTCATGGTTAGCTATCGCTGTAGTCCATTTAAGCATCCTGTCCCGCTTTGGGATGCTCAGCGTGCTATTCGCGTGGTTCGTAATGGTGCTGAGTCATATGGAATTGATTCTGATAAAATAGGTTGCATGGGTTTTTCTGCTGGAGGGCATGAGGCCTCTACGTTGAGTGTACATTATGATGGAGCTTTTGGATATAAGCCTATTGATAAAATTGACGAAGTAAGCGCCCGCCCTGATTTTAGTTGTTTGATTTACCCAGTGATTTCTATGCGTAAAGGGATCACACATGGAGGGAGTTGTAGAAATCTTTTAGGTAAGAATCCTTCTAAAGAACTACTTATCAAACTCTCAAATGATGAGCAGGTAAACAAGAAAACGCCACCTGCTTTTTTAGCACACGGCACGGCGGATAAGGTTGTGAAAATGATGAACTCCCAACGCTATCATGACGCTTGTATCAAGCATGGTGTCGCAACTAATTTTGTAATAGTAAAAGACGGCAAACATGGTCCCGCGATGCTGAATGGTAAACCTTCTATACGAAAAACGAAAGATGAGTATGTTGACTCTATGCTTCAATGGGTAAAAAAAATTACATCTAAATAAGTGTATAGAATTTATTCTGAATAAAAGGAATAACGATGAAGTCCCAAGTTATGAAATTTATGAAAAATAACATGATAACCAAAAGTAGTAAGAAAATGAAGAACTCTTTTCTTCTCGTTTCAATCGCATCTGCGGCATGCCTTATGATAGTGTCCTGTGCGACAGGGAGCTATATTCGAACAGGGAAAACACTAGCACCTAGCTCAGCTGCAGCAGTAAAGGTGCTCGCTAAATATCCTAAAAAATATGAAACAATCGGATTGGTCGAAGCATCAACAGAAGAACCCTTATTTGGAAGTGATGCTCAGATTGGTGTGAGAGTTCTTAATGAACTTAGGGCACAAGCTGCTAAACTAGGTGCTAACGCAGTAGTTATTAAGAATTATGGTGGTGATTCTAGTGGTGATCTCATTCTCGGTTCAAATGATGACTTAGGGTTTATCACAAACTCTGAGAGGAAAAGAGTATCAGGTGAAGCAATACTTACTCGATAACTGATGATGATTGAATTGGCAAGTGAGGGCCTTTAAACCCTCACTTCTCAAGCTGATTACTTTAGCTAGTTTAAGCAATTAATAATCGTATTCTGAAAAAGATTTCTAACTTTCAGAGCGCTCTTATTTTTTTATTTCAGCGCTTTTGTAATGACGGAAACATTATGTTGGAACATTCCGATGATTGATTTACATGAATCTGAATAGATCTTTGGAGCTAGTTTGATTCCTGATGATTTACTTATCGTTTTGAGTGCTTTTGGATTAGCTGACTCATCTGGGAAAATGGCTTTGGCCTGTGTTTCTCTTAGTGCGAGTACTGCGTCAGCAAGGTATAGTGGTGATGAAGCCTGTTCGCTGTTTAGTCCCCTGAGAGGGATTGATTTGAATCCGTAGTCCCTGCAGAAGTATCCGAATGCAGCGTGTGCAGTTGCTAGATGACGGTTAGATTTTGGAATGGTTGCAACTTGTGTTTTTGTCCAAGAGTGCAGTTTACTTAGCTCTTTGCGGTAAGCCTTTGCTTTTGATTTGTAGTATAATTTATTTTTAGGATCTAGTTGAGCGAGCGTGATCTCTAGCGTGGAGCTAGCTTTCCTCCAGTTATTGATTGATTGCCACCAGTGCGGATCGATCACGCCTGAACTATGGTTTGGGCAACAAACGTAAGTTGAAGATTCTGCACTTATTTTAATTGAATTAATTTTCTTGCCCAGCTCGAGAATGGTAGCAGATGATCCGATAAGTGATTTGAGCTTAGGTAAATAAGGTTCTAAATTTTTGCCAGAGGCGAGGTAGAGTGACGCCCCTGCGGCTTTTTTTAAAATTTTAGTAGTTGGGTTAAATGTATGTGGATTACCTTGCACGCCAATGAGATCAATTACTTCTACTTTATCTCCACCTATCTGCCTGGCTAGATCTGCTATTAATGGAGATAAGGTGGCGATTTTCATTTTCGCGCTAGCTATCTGGCCAATGAATATTATGCAGGTGAAGATAAGAATGATTTTTTTCATGGGCTAAATCTTGCATAGGTTATTAAGTTTTTCAAGTCATTAATGCAATTTAGTTGCGTTAGATGGTTGGTGCGTTTAAATCTTAAAGATAAGTCAGTGGTTTAGCTTGTCAGTATTGTGTTGAATCGTTAACCATTTCAATATGAATAAAACACGCACAGATTGGCAGAAATGGGAGCCAGGAATTTGCGCCACGCTTATGTTTATTGTGCAGGAGGGCAAAGTGTTGTTAATCGATAAGCTGACTGGGATAGGTAAAGGAAAGATTAATGGGCCTGGTGGTAAAATAGATCCAGGTGAGACTGCTAAACAAGCAGTGATCCGTGAATGCCAGGAAGAGCTACATATTACACCGCTAGACCCTATGAAGATGGGTGAGCTGTGTTTTGCGATGACGGATATGGCAGACATCCATTGTCATGTCTATATAGCGACAAACTTTACGGGAGAGCCTAAGCCAACTCGAGAGGCGAATCCTTTGTGGAAAAAAATTTCTGAGATACCTTATGATAAAATGTGGGAGGATGACCAATATTGGCTTCCGCAGATGTTAGAGGGGCAGAAATTTTTCGCTCAGTTTGATTTTGAAATTGAAACGATTCAGTGGATGAATGTGGATATCGGTGATGATGCCGCACAACATTGGCTAGGCATCTAGTGAAAATAGCTGTTTTAATCAGAATTATAGAGCGAGCCTTTACTGCTTAAGTTGCGCTCTATTTCTATGTCACCTAGAATATGACTTTGGATGACTTTAAATTGGTTCATTTTCATCAGCTCTAATACCGCTAGAAAAGTCACGATTACTTCTGACTTCGTGGTGGCATCATCGAATAGTGATAAAAATACTTTCCGCTCACCTGGCTCAGTATCATCCAGTAGGTTCTCTATTTTATCAGCAACAGTGAAACGGTCATCGATAATATCTCCGAGGTCATTACTCTCTTCGAATCTTTGAAGAACAGTCTGGAAAGCACGGATGAGGTCAAAGATATTAGCATCTGGGAGAGGTGCAGGTTCTTCATTCAAGTTTTCAGGCTTTTCAGGCACATGTGCGAAGTAGTCTTCTTGCTCTATAGCTTTTTGTGAAAGAAATCCTGCAGCATCTTTGAATTTTTTGTATTCTATCAACTGTCTGATAAGCTCCCAGCGAGGGTCATCTTCTTCCACATCATCTTCTGGCGGTTGTTCTTGCTTTGGTAGCAGTGTGCGGCTTTTGATGTACATGAGGTTTGCAGCCATGACAATAAACTCAGACGCGAGGTCGATGTTTAGCATCTTAAATGTGTTTATGTATTCAAGATACTGTTTGGTAACGCGCTCTATCGAAATGTCGTAGATATCTACTTCATCTTTTTTTATCAGATAAAGAAGCAGATCTAATGGCCCCTCGAATATGTCTAATTTGACTTTATATTTTTCCTCGTTCACTGGTCGAAAGTTTATTGAGATAGTTTCACGTTGCAAGCTGAGAAGTAATTTAATGTGCGCGACCATTATTCTCGATTTAAATGTCCGTTCGTTATCAACGTAGTTGTGATTAGGGGCGATTTTTTATTAATTGATTGAAAAAGACAAAAAGAGAAAATATATACGCTAACAAACTGAGTGATCAGCCCTTAAAAGGTGATTCTTACTATTTACTATTTTTATGAAACAATTACTACATACATTATCTATATCAGCATGTCTCTTATCGAGCATACCGATTCTCAGCGCACAGACAAATGAGTCAGTTATCGCATCAATTAGAGCAGAGAAATTCGACGAGGCGTTAAAGAATGCTAAGAAATTAATCAAAAAAGACCCTAAAGCAGAAGGTATTTCTAATATGCTAGTCCAGGCTGGCCTCCATTGCATTGACAAGAGTGAAGTGGCTAGGGCAATTACGTATTTTAAGCTAGTAGTAAAACGTTTCCCAGATACTAATAAAGATACAGAAGAGGCGAACTCTAAGTTGTTCGATTGTTATCAACAACTTCGTATGCTCGATGAGGCGATCGCACAGTGTCACAAAAACATAAAGCTTTATCCTAAGTCAAAATGGTTTGAGTTTTGGACGTTCCAAATAGGGCACTGTAACCATCGGATTTATAATTTTGAAAAAGGAAAAGTGCTGCAGGAGGCTTATCTTAAAAAGTATCCTAATGGCCAATATAAAAAATATGCGGTGAAAAATCTTGCAGCCCTTGATCCAGCTTGGGCAAAAGGTGTGAAAGTTCTTGCTCCATATAAGGGAAGATTTAAAGATGATGTTCGTATTCTTAAAGCAATTAAAGAATTTGATAAAGATTTAGAGAATAGCTTTGTGGAATTAGAGAGATCGTTGGGAGTAGATTTACGAGATAAAAATCGTTCCATCGTCCGCTTCATTGATCGTGATCCCAAAGCAAAGCATGGAGTTAAAGCAAATGCCTCTATTATTGGTGTAAATGGTAAGCCCGTGGTAGTGATGAGTTATTTTACAGATTTCGTAGTTACTAATCCCCTTAGTTATAAAATTACAATAACTCATGAACTTAAACATGCCGCTTTTAAATCAGTCATGAGGCAAAACTATGACAAACTCCCAACTTGGGTGAAAGAGGGACTAGCCGTTTATGGTTCAGATGATGTTCAAACGCGTTTGGGATCGGTATTCACTAATATTATCGCTAGTAATAAAAGCCCAATGGAGACTTTGGATGGAATAGATGAGCTTAGCAGATCTTATAGAGATTACGCTGAAGATGGACTCGCTTTTGAGTGGTTAGAATCCCTCAAAAAAGGTAATGTAAAGGCATTTTGTAAGGGATTGTTGGAAGGAAAAGATTATAAATCTCTGCTGTCATCAATATCTGGTCTTACATACCGACAAGCCATGAAAGCGGCAGAAAAACATTGCCATACTCGTTACCAAAAGGCGTTAGGTAATGCGTATGAAAGCTACAAAAAATTACAAAAGGAATCTATGACAGCAGGTGCAGGTAAGAAAGCAAAAGGCTGGTTAGCTGCTGGTGGTCGTGATCGTTTTGATAAGTGGCTAGGCGCAAATGATGATCATGCGGCGGCTCCTTTAGCCAGGTTTTACCTAGCCAGGGCTTTAGTGAATGCTGGTGAGTTTGAGGATGCGCGTAAGCTGCTTAAAGAAATCGTTCTTAAGGATTACCAACGCTGTAGCCTTCTCGATGACGCGCAATCATTACTTGCCGCATCGTATTTTAATGGTGGAGACAAAAAGCGAGGTATGGCCGAGCTAGGTGTCCTTGTGAGGGACTATCCTAATACAAGTGCTGGCCGCGCTTATCTAGGTAAAGTGAAACCTGCGCCCTATGTTACAGAAATGAGATAAGCTAGATTAAGGTTTTGAGGAGAGAGATTTCCCGCAAATTTCAGATATGAATTTGTTTTCTGGTTTATCTTAAGCGATGGATTATGAATCATATATTAAATCCTAGGGTAAGATTTTCACCCTAGGATTTTATGTTTTCCCTTTTGAATCTTTGAAGATATAAGCATTTTTCAGCTCTTTATGTGTGTTGGTTTGTCAGTGTTATTCCTTTAGTTAATAATTTATTTTTTGATAAACCAGAAGAGCAGCTAAAATTCAAATCATGATTTGAAAAAATAATTTGAATTTCTGTTTTATAAGTATATGACTATTGCCAATGAAACAAGATGCCAAAGAAAAATTGATACGTAGCGCAATAGATGTGTTTGCGGATCTAGGGTATCGTGAGGGAAAAATTGCTCATATTGTAGAGATAGCAGAGGCGAATATTGCGGCTGTGAACTATCATTTCGGGTCTAAAGACCAGCTATTTGTGGCAGCGCTTAGGCAGGCATTTGTTGATGCAGACGAGAAATATCCTATTCGCGGAGAACTGGCAAATTCAGCTTCATCTAGAGATAAAATAGCGGCGGTCGCAAGGGCGATTTTACTCAGGTCATTTGATGATGGAAAGGCGGGGAATTTTAACCGAATGATGAGTAAAACTGTTGATTCACCGAGTTCACCTATTAAGATGATTATGGCTGAGGTAGAGGAGTTTGAGCTAAAATATTTATCTTCAGAGTTAGCCCTTTTTATGGATACGCAATGTCCACAGATGGTTGCGTGGGCGCTTTCAGTGTTTATTTCACTGGCAACGATGATTTCTAAATGCCCTGTTCATTTTTCTCAAAAAATATTCAGTGGTGAGCCGAAGCGAAAACAAATAGATGCGATGATAGAGTCGCAGATCAGAGCTATCTTTGCAGCTCTAGAATCTTTACCCACCACATTCCCTAAATAATTAAGCATGAAGGTTAAATTTAATATTGCTCATATCATTATCCCCCTCATAGGTATATTTTCTGCGTGTAGTAAAATACCAAATGAGCCCAAATCTAAGGCTCAACGTGCCCAAGCTGCAGTGAAAATTCCTAAACAATTTGATGCTAGTATTCCACCAGTTCCAGAGATAGCCAGTGGCTTGTTATCACTATTTTCAGGTTCAGAGCTTAAGCGCTATGTGAATACTGCACTGAAATCTAATCCTAACCTTCAGACGAGTTTAGCAAGGATAGAAGAAGCAGGCTTTAATACACGGAAATCTTATTCCCCAGGATTAGCTTCTCTAACAGGTAGTTCAGCATTAGGCAGAAATAGAGTGAATGGTGCGAATACAGGTATCTATTCTATGAAACTAGATGCGCAGTGGGAAGTCGATATCTGGGGAAGAATTAGAGCTGGAGTGAATGCTGCATCACGTGATCAGGCGGCACTCATCGCTGAGCATAAAGCAACGCGTCAATCGATAGCTGCACAGACGATGCAAGCCTATTTCTCATTGGTAGCTACTAATAAATTGTTAGATTTATCCCAACGTAGATTAGCAAGTTTTGAGAAAACGGTATCGTTAGTCAATCGACGTTTTGAGGCGGGAACAGGAAATTTAAGCGAACTAGATCTCGCCCGAACTGATGTAGAAAACACGAAGGCTCAGGTGAAACAACGCATGAATAGTAGAGATCAGGCTGCTCGGCAGCTAGCTGCTACAACTGGGAGCTATCCAGATACAAAATCTAAAGTTTTGGCTAAAAATTATCCATCACTAAAACGTTCTGTGCCAGCAGGAATACCATCATCCGTAATGCTAAAGCGTCCGGACATCCATGCTGCATATGAGAGGATAAGAGCTGCTGATGCACGCGTGACTGTTGCGCATAGGGATCTTTACCCTCGGTTTTCTCTCACCGCGAGCTTGGGGCAACAGTCTAACATTTTGAAAAATCTTGCAGATTCGAATTTTAGTGTATGGTCGTTAATAGGAAATTTATCTGCTCCTCTTATTGACGGTGGTAGTCGGCGTTCAGAGCTAGGTGCTGCAAACGCACGTGCTAAGCGGGCATTGGCGAACTATCGCTTCGTGGTTCTGAATGCTTTTCAAGAAGTGGAGAATGCGCTGGGTTCTGAGTACTATCTTAAAGAGCAACAAACCTCTTATCAAAATGCTCTCAAATCAGCGCAGAGTGCTGAGGCTAGAACACAGCAGCGGTATGAAGCTGGGCTTGTCGAAATCCTTACACTTCTCGATGCCCAGCGCAGATCATTTAATACCGAGGAATCTCTCATAAATACTAAACTCCTAAGATTTCAAAACCGAGTAAGCTTAGCGCTAGCTCTAGGAAAAGGATTATAACAATCTAACAATTTAAAATATGAATACAGTCATCAGAATTCTTTTGCCAATAGGCATCATAGTAATCGCTATTCTTATAGGGAAATTTTTCATTTCCTTAAAGCCAAAAGAGCAAAGTCAAACTCCTCCAGAGGTTGTTCTACAGGTGGATACGATAACTGTATCTCTTGGAAATCATAACCCAGTCATCAATACTTTTGGCACCATACAGAGCTACTTTGAGACGCAGCTTACGCCAGAAGTGAACGGTAAAATAACCTCAGTAGCAGGGAATTTTCGTGTAGGTGAAATGGTGGCTCGTGGTGAAGTTTTAGCCACTATAGATGATGCAGATTACCTTTCTGCACTGGCGACGCAGAAAGCTAATCTTACTCTGCAGCAATCAGCGCTGGCTGAAGAAGAGATACGTGCTAAACAAGCAATCGCTGATTGGAAAGCATCTGGTAGAGATCTGTCCAAAGCATCTGATTTTCTGCTACGCAAGCCACAGCTCGCCGCCGCTAGGGCAAATGTTGTAGTTGCTGAAACCGCAATCGATTTAGCGAAAACGAATCTAAAGCGCACACAAATTAGAGTGCCATACGATGCAATCGTAACCTCTAGGTCAGCATCTCTAGGGAACTACGCCACAGCACAGACTTCATTAGGAACACTGATAGCCACGGAGAAAGCAGAAGTCCGTATCCCGCTCACAGCAGAGCAGCTCACACGTATCTCTAATAACAAAAATAGAAAGAAAACTGTCACTCTAACAAGTCCTAGCTTGCCTTATTTGAAGCGTGTAGCAGAACTTAGTAGGATGGAAAGAGTGATAGATCCTCAAAGCCAAGTAAGTTATGGGATAGTTACTATTGATAAGCCATATTCTGGAGATAAACAAAACTTGCCTGTAGGCAGCTTTGTAAACATTGCCATTCCTGCGGCGGAAATAAAAAATGCCTATAAAATTCCTGAATCAGCATTAGTAAATGATCAATATCTATGGGCGTTAGATGACGAGAATCATCTTCTCCGTCTATCTGGAAAGCGTATTCAGAGTGAAAGCGGCTTTGCATTCGTGAGGATAAATTCTAAAAAATCAGAATCTGTATTAAAAATAGTGTCAAGACCACTTAGCACATTCCGTATAGGTATGAAAGTAGCGGCGAACACTAAATCAAATAAACCTGAGTAACTCTTACTTATCTATTTAGCTCATGTCCTCACTTAAGAAAAATCCTCTTATTTCATGGTTTGCCGCGAATCCTGTTGTGGCGAATATTCTGATGTTTACGATACTTTTCGCAGGCATTTTTTCAGCTCTTAATGTGCGTAAGGAAGGCTTTCCCGCATTTGCGTCAGAGTCAGTCGTCGTAAAAGTGCCGATCCGTGGAGGAACTCCAGAGAATGTAGAGCTCGGTGTTGCGATAAGAGTCGAGGAGTCTCTCAAGTCTGTTGAAGGTATTGAACATATACGTTCTAAAAGTCAGGATAATCTGGCCACGATTACGGTTCAAGCTAGAGAAGATTATCCTATTTCAAAGCTGTTAGATGATGTTAAAATACAGATTGATGCGATTCCTTCATTTCCTGAGCAAGCCGAAAAGCCTGTAGTTACTGAGAAAAAACGCGAGAGTGTCGTATTATGGGTTGAGCTTTATGGAGATGCTTCTGAAAAGATTTTAAAAGAATCTGCTCGTAAGGTCAGAGACAAACTTCTTCGTCAATCAGCCATTTCTAAAATAGAGACTTTTGGTGGGCGAGATTATGAAATTTCTATTGAGCCTTCAGAAGAAAAGCTAAGATATTATAATCTAACATTTTCAGAAGTAGCAGATGCCATTTCTAATAACTCGGTGGATTTAGGCGGAGGGGTGATACGTTCTGCGAGGGGCGATATTTCCCTTCGTGCTAAAGATCAGGCTTATAGGAAAGCAGATTTTGAGAATATCCCAGTGCGTACGAATCCAGATGGAACGCGAATTTTTGTGAAGGATGTAGCTGCTGTTAGGGATGCATTTATAGATCAGAAAACGCTTAACCGTTATAAAGATAAACCTACAGTAAGTCTGAAAATTATTACCGAAGGTAGTGACGATATCATTGAGGCAGTGAGCCAGGCAGAAGCAGTAGTAGCCGAATATGCAGATCTTCCAGAAGGTGTGAGCATCGCTGGGTGGCTAGATGGAGCTACGAATATCCGTGATAGAATGGTGTTACTTGGCGTGAGTGGTGGTCAGGGCGTACTTTACGTTCTTATTATTCTCATGGTCTTCTTAAATTTCAGGCTCGCGCTCTGGGTAGCAGTTGGAATTCCTGTATCCATTGCAGGGGCAATGATTCTATTCCCTCTACCTGGACTAGATCTTTCATTGAATGTTATTTCAGCATTTGGATTCTTGGTGGTGTTAGGAATAGTAGTGGACGATGCTATCGTGATCGGTGAGTCGATTTACTCTGAGAAGGAAAATGAGAAGCCTTCTGATGATAAAGAGAGGTCACTTCGCTCCACTGTTAGAGGTGTGAGTAAAGTAGTTACGCCTGCTACATTTGGTGTGATTACTACTGTTGCTGCGTTTTTACCGCTTACTCAGGTGAGTGGCAGAATGGGAAATATTTTTGGACAGATAGCAAGCGTTGTGATCTTCTGTCTGATCTTTTCTCTCATAGAATCTAAGCTCATCTTGCCTGCACACTTAGCGCACATTGATGTTCATAAGAAACCTGGCAATTTTTTCACTCGAGGTTGGTCACGGTTTCAGAAATCCATTTCGAACAGATTGCAGTGGGTCATAGATAAGCTATATCGTCCATTAATTCGGGTATTGATTCCTTGGCGTTATGCCGTTCTGTCAGCCTTTATAGGTATCTTTATTATCGTGATTATGCTATTCCCCGCTGGCAAACTACGCTTCGTGTTCTTTCCTAACATTTACCAAGATAATACAACAGTGCTTCTAGAACTGGAACAAGGGCAGTCAGTCGAATATTTGCATGAGACATGCGAAAGAATCACACGTGTGGCGAGAGAGTTGGGTGAGAAATATGAACAGACACACGGGGAGAACCCTTTTAAAGAAATACAAATTTCCGCCTCTACAAATACCTTGGCATCGATATCTGCTGAGCTGACACGATCTACAGATCGAGAAAATTTACCCACTCAGCAGATCGTTAAAGACTGGCGAAAAGCGATAGGAAATGTAGCGGGAGCGAGATCATTGTCACTGTCATCGCGCGCGGGACCTCCAGGTGGTGATCTTGATATCAATCTTGAAAGTGATAATTTAGCAGAGCTCAAAGAGGTAGCAGATGATCTAAAAAAACTCATCGCAACATATGATGGAGTATATGATATTTATGATACATTTGATTCAGGAAAACCCGAGATTCTTTATAGCATCACACCTGCGGGACAAGCGGCTGATCTTACTAAGTTAGATCTTGCTCGCAATGTACGTGATGCCTTCTTTGGAAGAGAAGCGCAACGATTTCAGCGTGGGCGTGATGAAGTAAAGGTGATGGTGCGCTATCCACTAGAGCAGCGCGGGTCATTAGAAACTCTACGTGAGATGAGGATCAGAAAAGAAGATGGAACTACTGTGCCATTTTCTGTAGTTGCAGACACGAAGTATTCTGAATCTCTCGCATCGATAGAGCGCTATGATAATAAGCGAGTCGTCTCAGTGATTGCATCAGTAGATAAGACATTGACGTCACCCAAGGACATTCAAGATAAGTTAGAAAAGGAATATTTCCCGCAGATGAAAGCACAGTTTCCAGCGATTACGATAAGTCAAAGTGGAGAGACGGAGCAACGACAGAAGTCTATGAAGTCGCTATTATTAGGTTTTGGTATTTCGATTATTTTGATTTATATCCTTATTGCTATACCATTAAAAAGCTATGTTAAGCCGCTGATCATTATGTCAGTCATTCCATTTGGTATTATTGGAGCATTGATTGGTCACTTCTTGATAGGTATTCCAGTTTCTATTCTTTCTATCTTTGGAATACTTGCGTTATCAGGAGTAGTAGTAAATGACTCACTAGTACTTGTTTGCCGCATTAATGATATTCGTGAAGATGGTACGAGCTTGTTAGATGCATGTCGCCGAGCTGGAGCAGATCGCTTCCGAGCCATTTTACTGACATCACTGACTACATTCTGCGGGCTAGCGCCTCTATTGTTAGAGACAGAAGTTCAAGCTCAGTTCTTAAAACCAATGGCGGCATCTATAGCTTTCGGAATTCTTTTCGCCACATTTATTACATTACTGCTGCTACCTATGCTGCTGCTCATCGCAAAGGACTTTAAAACGATCTGGCTGAAATTATGGAATCTAGGCATTAAAAATTAGATTTAAAATTTTTCTTATGAAGAATCGTTTATAGGATTTTAGAGTATTAAATCATCGTCAGATGAAATATCGCCCTTACTATTTTTAAATTAAATTGCGTTAGCTGTGACATTATCATTCCAATCTCATAGAAACTTGTCGCTAGTAGCGGAGATCCTGATGTTACTATAGATAATGAGAAATCAATATTAAGTTTATATACTTTCTGCTTAGTGCGCAAAAAAAATAGGTCACTGTTTACAGTGACCTATCTTATAACTAAGCTTACTATGAAAAAACTTTTTTAATTAATCGGCAGCCTTAACTTTAAGGGCGCTTTTACCTACACGATCGCGTAGATAATTCAGCTTAGCACGGCGAACTTTGCCGCGAGCTGTTACTTCGATCTTAGCGATGCGCGGTGTGTGAACTGGAAATACACGCTCTACGCCTTCGCCATATGAAATTTTGCGGATAGTGAATGCTGCATTCACACCTGAACCTTTACGACCGATGCAAAGACCTTGGAATAACTGGATACGCTCTTTTCCACCTTCTACAACGCGTGTATGCACTTTTACTGTGTCTCCTACATTGAAGTCTGTTACGTCGTCTTTGAGCTGCTCTTGCTCGATTTTGTTGATGATGTTCATCGGATTGTCTTGGTTGAAATTTTTATAAAAAGCACTTTTAGTGCACTTGCGGGGCGAAGAGCTATCGGATTTTATAACGAATTGCAAATAATTTTTTACTTAAATTCATGAATTATCTGTTTTTTTTACTTTTGTGACAGACTTTAACTCTCTTGGGGTTGCATTTGGCGAGACATTGGGTAATTGTAATACAACTAAAACATTATTATTATGAGCCAAGAAATTAAAATTGTTGCCTACTTAAAAACATTCTGTGGATGGAGCGAAGGAGTTCGCGCTATCATGAGGAAGTATAATCTGGAGTTTGAGGAAAAGGATATTATCAAAAATCCTGCATTTCGTTGGGAAATGGAGCAAAAGAGCGGTCAGCCATTAAGTCCATGTGTAGAAGTAAATGGCACAATGCTAGCGGATGTCTCTGGAGAAGAAGTTGAGCAGTGGTTGATAGAAAATAAAATGCTAGAATCCAGTGAAAAGGAAGCAGATGCACCTATCGATAGTGCCTGCACAGATGCTCAGCACGAAGCAATGGCTCGCGGAGAGGATCCTTCAAAAGCGGGAACCATTAAATTTATCGATTAGATCTAAAATACCCTATAATTAAAGTGTAAGTTTACTAACTTAGAGCGCTATCAATGAAGTGACAGGATTCGAACAGTGAAATACCATTAAAATTAAACATATCACATCATGTGGTAGCGCATTATGTGATAACGTATTTCTCTCTAAACTCTCACTTCCAGCCACAATTCATCCCCAAAATTTCATCAGAAAATGATAGAATGGATAGTTTGTTCTTGCCAAAATTAACATGTGATATTAGCTCAATCACGTGATTATGAAATGTGTTAGACATAATAATAACTGTCTTGCTAGGCTTACAATGCTTGTTGCCTTTGGTGTATTGGCTATTATTCCTCTACAGGCACAAGATACGTCTGCGCCTAAGTCTCAAATTGAAGTAGCTAAAAAAACTCTCACCACTGCACGCAAGCAAATCCCTACCACTAAGGCGGCAGCTGAAGAACAAGCTATATTTCTTAAAAACAACGCAGTGGCAGCACCCTTGCCTGCTGGTTCTCCTAAGTTAGCTGCAATGCGCAAGCGCTCTGCCGCTCTGCTTAAAAAACACACCGCATACATGAAAGATGTTGCAGCAGGGAAAATAGATCCACACGCGCATCTTCGCCAAGCTCGCCCACAACATCTACTAGATGTCCAAGGCCTTAGGAGCCTCATCGGCAAAATGTCGAATGAAACTAACCTCACCAAGCGTGCCAAAATCGGCAATGCTCTCTTTCTCGCTCTCCAGCCTATTGGAGCTTATCTAGAAATGGCCAATGTAGCCAAAGGTTATGCCAATATACTATCAAAAGGACAACAGTCTGAACTCGCTCGTTTAGAGAAAGCGTGGAGTGCCGCGGCGAGAGCTTACCCAGAAAATGTCACACCACTCACGACTCTCGGTAAAGGCCATTATTACACACTCACTAATCTCAGCGTGCCGATCACCGTTAAATCCCCACCAGGATCCACCGTGATTCTCCGTAGCCATGGAGGAGGTTTCTTTAGCAATAAACTCTCAGTAATATCGGTAAAAGCGGATCAATCAGGCATAGCAACAGCGAATTGGATCACCTATGGAGATTCAGTAGGAGACACTCAGATTAGTATTCGCAGCACTAGCGCTCCATCCGCGCACAACCTCACCATCACGACAGTCCAGCCCAAACTACGTGGATTGCCATCACTACCAGTAAATGCTGCTAACAACTAGTCTAGTTAAGCATTCATTCTTTTCAAATTTCCAATTTAAATACTCAATTTTCACCTCATTAACATGAAGACAATCATACGATCTACATCCGCTGCACTAGTATCATTATGCGCATCACTCACAGCTCAAAATAATGCCAATCAAATTATTAATCCTACTGGTGTCAATTTACCACTTAACCCTACTGATGGACAGTCCGTTGAAGGATCAACTACTTGTCACAATGGGCAGATCACTGTAAGATGTACATATAATGAAGGCACTCCGGGAACACCCCCATCAGGAGGAGGAACATGTGGAAACAACTCACCTTCTGTTGCTGGAACTTCTGGAACTACAGGAAGCTGGACATGTGAACCCTACAGCTACGGTTCCATCATCATGAATGGCGGTCTACGTTACTTCACGTGGAGTGAAGACTACAAGAGTGCATCGTCAGCAGGCTGTTCGCCTTGTGGTTCTAGCTCCACTAGTGGAGGCAAGTTACCAAGCTTAGCGATAACACGCTTTTTTGAGCCAGAGTCATACACCCGTCAGCATTTGACCTTTGGCGCTCTGCATGGAATGAAAGACTATGATCAACTACTCGAATTCCCCCAAGGACAAGGAGCTATTTCTTTCATAGATTATGGCTCGTTGAACTCTAAAAGAACGTTGCAGTATGATCCCGCGCAGCAATGCTGGGCTGAATCCAATGGACATCGTGGTCAAGGCATCGCATCCCTTCATTTATTTACCGAAGCAGGCGCACCCATCACAAACGTAACAGGGCGCGATACAGCACACACAGGAGTCATCATGAGATTTGATGGAAAAAGTACACACTTTGAAGTGCTATGGGATGCCACAGGCACAGCTAAAGCCCGCCCAGTCGCCTTTTTTGACCGCCACGGCAATGCCATAGAGCTAGATTACGTAGACGCTCAGCCAGCATTCGGCACACCTGCCACGGGGAATTTTGGCCCCTACTTCCGCAAGTCTGTCATCCGTGATGCCTACGGACGTGAAGCACAATTCACCTACCAGCATCTATTTAATAGATACGTAGCCACCCAAATCGATCTACCAAATGGAGGGACAATACAATATACCTATAAAAATGACGACGGAGCATGCCTAGATACCGTGACTCACGCAGACGGCACGCAGAGTATCTGGCAGAAATCCAACGACACAGCAAACAGACTCACCGCATACACCTTCATCGATGCTAAATCCTCTCCAGGTCACAGAAGAAAAAGAATCTTCTTCTCTCAGAAACAAGGCAACGCAGCAGGAGGCGGAATAATAGCAACAGCAAAAAACCGAGTGCGTCGTGCCATGAACGGAGCAGGAGAAATAGTCTGGGACAGCCGTATCGAAGCCAATCTAGCCGAACGCTTCATCTACGAAGGCGGAAACTCCGTCCGTAAACTAACATTCAATGACAACGGCAAAGGACTCAATAAATCTGAGCACGTCACCAACTCAGACTGGGTTGGAAACTTCCACCAAGGAGACACATCCACCTGGATCACAGAAGAAAAAATCAGGCAGCGCACCAACAATAGCAATCACTTCCCAACAGGAGACACAGACTCCAGAAACAGAAGCAACAACCTGACCCGAAATCCCATCACCAATGCCATGCTCTCCGGAGCATACAACGATGGCTCAACTCACACCACAACACGCAATCAATTCACCCAAGCCATCGTCAGCACAGACCGTATCGGCCGCATCACCACCAATACCTACTCACCACTCGGAGACCTCCTCATCCAGACCCGTGCCACAGGCACCCCAGCAGAGACCACCAGCACAAACATCTACAACACCCGCGGACAAATCATCGAATCCCGTGATGCCCTCTATGATGCCAACACCCCAGAGCTCCACAACACCCGCTACCAATATGATGCCAATGGCTACCTCATCAAAACAATAGCCTCCGCAGACACCGCAGGAGGCACCCGCCCAGAATCCACCTACACCTATGATGCCGCAGGCCGCGTAGTCTCATCCACAGACCCAGTAGGCAGAACCCTCAGCTACCAATACGATCTAGAAAACCGTCTCATCAAAACCACCTACAACGACACCTCCACAGAACTCGTCGAATACGGAACAGGCCTAGAAGCAAACCTCATCGTAAAAACCACCGACCGTAACGGAATCGAAACCAGCTATGAATACGACTCCGCAGACCGCCGCATCAAAACCACAATAGCCTCAAACACCACAGACCCCTCCGTAGAAATCTGCACCTACCTCCTAGGCACCCGCATCAAAGAAACCTGCACCATCAACGGAGAAAAAACCACCTACCTCTTTGATCACCGCAACCGCGTCATCGGCCGCACCATCACCCCCACAGCCAACACCAGCCTCACCACCAACACAGAATACGATGAACTCAGCCGAGTCCGTAGCACCACAGACGCCTACGGCCGTAAAACATACTTCCTCTATGATCAGAACGATCGCATCACCCGCACCGTCACCGAAACCGTCCCAGGAGCCCTCACCGCCCCAGCCATCGTCCCCGGAGCTAGCCAGATAGTCCAAAGCAAAATCTACAGCCTCACCGACAAAAACGGAACCCAGCTAAACACAACAGACACCCACCAAGTCACCTACACAGACCCGCGTGACAACCACCTCAAAAATCTCACCAGAAATCTCAATACCAATGCCACCTACCTCATCACAGACACCATCTTCGATGCCGCAGGCCAGAGACTAATCAGCACAGACGCCAGAGGCAACCACAGCTGGACAGAATATGATGCCCTAGGCCGCACCACCCTCAGCATCATCGCAGTAGGCACCCCAGCAGAAATCCGCACCGAGCAAGACTACGATGACAACTCAAACCTAGTCGAAAGCCGCAGCCCAAGATTCTTTGAAGAAAACATCAA
>JAVCKV010383372.1:0-13047 GCA_032274145.1 Herpochondria borealis | reverse complement strand
CTCGAAATGGACGCTCGGCTGGGAATTGGTCCCGTCTTTGCTCGTCATTTGGGCTACCGGCATTATCGAGGAGAATACTTTGCCATGCAAGTCGATGCCCATGTCCGATTTGTCGAACATTGGGACGAACACAACGGTCTGGAATTTTTCGAACAAATTGGTGGACGCCCAGAAAAGCCCGCCTAATCAACTTCCCAGCGCTGATGAACCCTTCTCCACGCGCCAGCGCGTTATCATGCTTTAAAGGACAAAAGACTATGAATCCCAATGCGATGAATGATCCAGGCACGTCGCCCGCGACAGGCCCTACCCTTGCAGTGCTTGCAATTTCCAGTTTGACAATCATGGCCAACGCTACGATTGCGCCGTCCCTGCCGGGTCTGGCAAAGAACTTTGCAGATGTGCCAAATGTTGAAACCTTGCTTGGCCTGTTGCTGAGCCTGCCATCACTGGCAATCATCCTGACTGCTGGCCTAGCGGGAATGTTGGCGGATAAGATCGGGCGCAAGCCTGTGTTGTACGTCTCGTTAATTCTGTACGCCCTTGGCGGTGCGTCAGGACTGATCGTAGATAGTTTAAACGGCCTTTTGGTTGGGCGTATTTTGCTTGGGGTTGGCGTGGCAGGAACCATGACCATCGCCACCATGCTAGCCGCCGACCTTTGGACCGGACAAGCGCGGATGAAATTCATGGGTAAACAGGCCGCTGTGATGAGCATGGGGGGCATTGTCTTCCTACTGTTAGGGGGTGCTTTGGCAGAAATATCGTGGCGTGGCGCGTTTGCGGTATATCTTCTGGCGCTGCCTTTTGCGGTCTTGTGTCTGGTGAATTTCACCGATGATGTGATCTCTAAACCTGTCAAATCGTCTGGTAAGGTCAAACTAGACTGGCGCATTTGTTTGAAAATCGGTTTCCTTGGATTCTTCACCATGGCTGTGTTTTATTTAATCCCTACCCGTTTGCCATTCCTGCTGAATGATTTGGGCATCACATCCCCAGCTGCTGCGGGGGCTGCAATTGCTGCTGTCACACTTGCTGGCGTTCCTGCATCACTTAACTATCAGCGGGTCCGTGCAAAACTGTCCCCGACTGCAATTTATGCCGTGGGATACGCATCCATGTTCGTAGGCTTTAGCATTATCGCAATGGCATCGGGATTTTTTACAATCATCCTTGGCGGTTTGTTCATTGGCGCGGCTCTTGGCCTTATCATGCCAAACCAGAACATGTGGTTGATGAGTGCTGTCGCCCCGCAGGCCCGTGGTCGCGCAGCGGGTGTTCTGACCACATTCGTCTTCGCGGGTCAATTCGTCGGACCACTGACTGCAGGCCTGTTGTCCGACACAAACAGCATCAGCGGCTTGTTCGGAGTTTTCGCGGCAGCACTGGCCGTCGCGGCTATTGTCATGGCAGGTGTCAGTGTGATCGGTAAAAAAGAAGCATAATCATGCTCCAAATCTACCAACCCGTATCCTATACGGGTTGGTTATCAAATATGATGGTTGAAGTTCTAAGCAGACAGGAAGTAATCCCTAAACATAGATTTTCTGAAGCTTTAGTTATTAAACTAAGATCTGCTTCTTTATTATGAAATCGCAATTCATGAATAATTTTGACAGAATAAATAGGTTACATAAAATACATTATGTGATCAGGTTTCGATTGTTATGCTTGGCCTCTAGATCGGATCCCAATCTGGATCTAAATTTTAGCTTATTGGGCCAAACACCGTCGCCATTGTATGTCCCTGTGGCAAGTTACAAGGCCATTTTTATAAGACGAACATTCAAATCGTACTAAATCAATTACTATTGTTGATTTTTTTTATTCCTTTAAAAATACAATATGAATATCTTCAAAAAAATATCGTTTTCTATAATTTGTTCTTTCTTTTTCTTTAGTGCTTTTGCTCAACCGGATTTGCCTTCAGAGGAGGTGCAGGTCATTCAGGATTTTGAGGCTCGATTGGCAGATTCCGAAAAACTTGGTCTGCAACCTGAATTGCCGCCAGCTGATGACACCTCTAAAGATCTAATTTACAAAATCCCTGTAAAGTCTTTGCAGCTTGAATATCTGCCTCCGAAACTAAGACCTCTCGCAATGGCCGCCAAAAAGGAGGAAAAGGGTTATAAAGGATATCTAAAGGCGGGCTATGGAATTCCACGTGCCTCTCTAGGCGATTTTTCATACCACTTTATTGATAGTGAACAATACATCTTCGGAATTAAGCTGAAGCATCAAGCTGCTAATTACAAAAAGCTGGAGCACCAACGATTCATGGACAATAGCGGGGAGATCAATGGTACTTATTATCTAGATAATGGATTGGCCGTTGGTGGAAACTTCGGGGTTGACAATCGGCAGCTACATTTTTATGGCTATGACCATACAGAGCCAGGTCAAATCAGAGATCGTTCCGATGTACGCCAGCATTTTAATAAAATCCATGGAAAGGCATTTGTCTTTAACGGCGAGCGAAATTTTGGAGACATCAACTACAATGGTAGTATTGACATTTATCACCTGACTGATAAGTTCACCGCTAAGGAAACCGGCACAAAGATCAGTCTAAGCGGTACCAAATGGATGGATGAGAAGCACCCTATTAAACTGGATATAATTGGAGATTTCACCAATCCTAACAACTTGCTTACAACTGGTGACATCAATATATTTTACGTTAAGCCTAGCTTTACCTGGCATGCTGATAAATTCCGTTTTAAAGCAGGGGTGAACTTGGCTTTTTATGACAGCAAAGTACCAGAACCTAATAATACTAAGAAGAACATAGCTAACATCTTCCCGGATGTCGAATTAGCCGTTAATATTTTAGGTACAAAACTAGCGGTTTATGCTGGTGTAACAGGAGATTTACAAAAAAACACCATGCTCAGCTTAAGTGAGTATAATCCTTGGATTGCGACACAGAACACCTTAGAATTAAAGCCTTCGCGCTACTTGCATTATTACGGAGGAGTAAAAGGAAACCTAACGTTGGTAGATTATCAAATCGAAGGTGGATATAAACCAACCGACGATCTGGCTTTGTTTTTAAACAGTTCTCTTCCTCTGGATACTACTCGTTTTCAAGTGCTTTATGACACCGTCGATATTTATAATCTAACGGGTTCATTAACAGCTACGCCAATCAAAGATTTGGATATTACGCTAACCCTAGGACAGAATTACTACCGTCCAAAAAATGAGGAAAAAGCCTGGCATTTGCCATCATTTAACACAAATATCTCTGCCAGATATACTACCTTAGCTAATAAGCTGGTGCTAAAAGCAGAATTCTACTTCGAAAATGGCGTTCCATATAAAGACAACGCTGATGACAATAGCGAAGCACGACACCTAAATGGATTGGTAGATTTAAACCTAGGCGCAGAATATCGGATCCTCAAAAACATAGGCGTTTTCATAGATTTCAACAATTTGGCTTCTAACAACCGAGAACGCTGGAACCGCTACCCTACTTATGGAACCAATTTGGTTGGTGGAGTTACTGCCAGATTCTAATACTGTGATTACAAATAGAAACTATGAATAAGATTACTTTTTTACTTCTTTTACTTATCGGACTTATCAGCAGTTGTACTGATGATGATCCTAAATCAAGTTGTATTAATCCTGATGAATATCAAATCACAGAGAGTTCTATTGTTGTATCCTCAAGTGAAGACTTAACTAATGACATAGACAGTCTAGTCTATTGGGTTTGCAATGGTGGGAAATTGACTTTGTCCGGTACCGGAAATTTGATATTGGTAGACAGCGGCGGTGTCGTAATCATTGATGGAAGGCAAAATGAAGCCTTTAACCTAGGAGGCGGCTCTTTGACCTTAAATGGACCAGATAATGAAGTCTGGCTCAACGGAGAGTCTAAAACTTACGTTTATGGTTTTGAGAACCAATTGTACTACTACCGGGTTGGACAGTTATTTGAATACGGAGATGGAACTTATATTGAAGAGATTTGTGCTAATGTGGCGGTGGATTACAGCAAGGCTCCTACTGATGGCTGTTTGGATTAGGTAGCTTGTAACTGAAGTCCAACCTTGCAAAAACAGCGTAAAATCTAGTAACTTGCACAGTTAAGTGAGGCTCCTTGCGTATTTCTAACTAATCCAGTCACTTTTAAGTAAAAGCTTTTTAAGTGCATTGAAAGTACAAGCATAGTTTTGTATTTTTGTAAACTAAGCTTCAACAAGAGATTAAACGATATTCTGAAAGCTGTGGCTAAAAATTCCCACAGTAAAGAATGTCAAATTATTTTTTGTGTAATACTAAAAGAATAAATTATGAAAAAGACCCACATCATAGCTATAGGAATGATCGCTGTTGCGATTGGACTGCTGATCAGTTTGACTGGTGATGTAAGCACCTATTCCTCTTTTGCGAAAGCAGAAGCGAGTGGAGCTGTTGTAAAGATATCGGGACTGTTGGCGAAGGATAAGGAGATGAAATATGATCCTCAAGTTGATCCTAATTATTTTAGCTTCCACCTGGAAGATTCGGAGGGTGAAGAGCGAAAGGTAGTTCTCTTGGCTGCCAAGCCTCAGGATTTCGAAAAATCAGAGTCTATCGTTTTAACTGGGCAAATGAAGGACGATACTTTTATTGCGACAGATATGTTGATGAAGTGCCCTTCGAAATACCAGGATGAGGAAATTTATATTAAGAGTCAGCGAGCAGAGTTGTAGACGTGTTACTTCCGATAAATTAGATACGTTTAGTTCGTTTCTAAAGTCGAGTAGACAAGATTTAAAAAACACAGCCTCAATTCTGTGATTTTGAGCAAGCACAGCAAGTCGAAATCACAGAATTGAGGCTTTTCGAATATTTGAAAGTAGTTCCTTCTATTTTCACTTCAGAATTACTCCATGTCCTGGGTTATCTTAACGCCATCGAAATAATTACCTCCCTGCAGTCCAACCCGAAGTATCCGTTCATCACCACTTAAGTTTTCTTCCATCTTGACAAAAAGTTCGGTTTTGCTATTTCGACGTATTATAAACTCGTTCTTTACAATTTCAAAGTTATCTTCCGTTGTGTCAAGATCCTCCAAGTCTTGATAAACCCCGTTTAAAGACACTTCAGAAATCCACCACCCCTCTCCTTCTGTTGTGAAAATTGTTGAGTCTGATAACACATGAAATCTTGCTTCTTTTTTTGACAACTTAATATTGTCATCCCAATCACCATCCTTATCTGAGCAAGAATAGTTTAAGAAAATTAAACTGCAAAAAAAGAGTACTAGAATTAGTGATTTATCATTCCAAAGTCTATTCATGATGTTCTTTTTAACAAAAGTTATAATCTACTCTAATTACTATTCTTTCCAAACTCAGCTCCATACATTCGCTCTACAACACCCCTTACTGTTTTTACCTTTTCACCATTTAATTGTAGTACCGATTTAGTTTCTATCAAATGATCAAGTACATTTTTTTTGAGTTGGACAGAATCAGCGATGATGCTTGCAAAGCCAAATTCAGACTTTTTTTGAAAGCCAGTAAATCCCAATTTGTTATTTTCTAACAAAACATTTGAAAGTGTTAGAATGGATTGGTCCTTACAAGCTATCGCTATTTCACTTTCTTTTACAACAATGTTTTCTGCACTAATAGTGGATTTCTCTCCTGCGCTAATTCCTTTGTCTCCAGCATTAATAATATGCACATTTGAAATATTGATAGTCGATCCGGAGACATCAATTGCGTCATTTCCAATATTCCTGAACAAGGTATTTGTTATTGTTCCCTCCACAAAATCGCCATCAAAAGCATCTGATTTTGTATTTTGAAAGATCAAATTATCGATCTCAAAATAGCTATTTATTATGTTCAGTGCGTCTTCAGAGTTGTTATTTGAAACGATGCAATCATTCATTTTGACAGGAGCATTATAAAAGTTAACCGCTCCAGATACTGACCATCCTTCCGTGAGAGCAGAAGAGAGTTTCTCAAACTTAGTGTATTTAATCACGGAAGTGTCTTGACAGTTCATTACCAAAAGACCTTTCCCCCCAACATGACTATAGAACGTAATGGGCTCTTCTTTCGTCCCCAAGAACTGAACAGGAGAAAAAGAAACAATATTAGAAAATGCGGAGTAGTAATCAAAGGTTGTTCCTGCCTCTACAATAAATGTAAAGCCTTTTGGAATAAGAAGGTTGCTAACTTGCCAGTCTCCTTTTTCACAACGAATGGTTTTAGCTATAGAATCTACCTTTAAAAACGGATATTTTTGTACATTTGATTTTTGTCTAAAAATGTCGGTCTTTTGTATTTCCTGATTTGAAAGTGGCCATTCTAATATTTTCCCCTTTAATATTTTACTTGTCCCTAGTGTTTTATAATCCACTTGCATTTCGCTCAATTCTCCTTTAATTTTAAACTTATCTTTTTTCTTTTTAATGAATAAATACTGGTAATTATCATCTAGTGAAAACGTTACAACTCCCTTACCCGATGGACCAATAATTATTTTCTCAGATGGTGATCCAAATTTCCGATCACCTAAATTACTCAATCCTAGAATTTCAACAGGATATCTATTATGGTTCAAAACACTTAATGTAATTCTATTGTTTGAATGTTCTTCTAAAAATACACTTAAGGAGTTCTCAGGAAACAACAGTGTCTGTAGAACTGTTTTATTATGCTGTAAATAATCTTTCTTAAATTGATAGTCAGGATAGGCTTTCTGAAGCAAGGCCACCTTTTCCATTAATTCTGGTGAATCGATAAAGGCATCAAAGTATTTATCAGAACTAACTTTCTCTAGGGCTGCCATGTAAGCCGCGCTGTATTCCTCGTCTTTAAAAGCGTTTAAGAAAGGTAGGAAGAAGGATACTTTTTTTATGGGATCACTATCAAATCCAATGGGTTCTAATCTAGAGGAGATGGGGTTGTAATAGAATCGATAATTGTGGTGAAACAAGGCATGGTTCGCCCCTAGAATATTACAAACTGCGTTATACATTGCAAGTCGTTCCACATCAAAAACTTGACTAATGGCTAAGTCCTTATCTACAAAAGATTGCAAAAGATATTTGGCGGTAAGAAACTGTTTGTACAAAACAGAATCGGAAAGTATCCTCTTTTTCCCAAAAGGAAGAACATCCAAATTAGGAACTTCTCTGAGCTTGAAGTCACCTAAATCTGCTAATTTCATCCCTTGATTCATGATGCGACGTCGCTCTCTCCATATGGGATCTTCATCAAATTTAACAATAACACCTTCGCGTCGTCGATTATGCTCAATGAGTTGTTTGTCAAAAAACTCTTCTAAGGCATAGACCCCAAGAACGGTTGTCTCCTCTTGTAAGCTTCCTGTTATTTTCAATGTAACATTTACAAAATCATATCGCAGATGAAGAATATCCTCTTTCTTTAATAATTCATGAAATAGCCATTCCCCTGCATAATTTCTAGTAATCGGATGCTGCAAAGAAAACTTTCGCATCCCGTTAATCGTTTGATTACTATTAAGTTCTACACGAAACGACCAAGTATCTCCCAGTAAATGTTGTGTCCAATCTCCTTTGAGCCGCACTTTACTTTTAAACTCTTGACCTTCATACCAAATGCCTGCTTTTACCTTATCTTCGTCATCAGAAAGAAGAATTCCAGCCCCAGGATCTATCCCGTTTTTACCGATCGCAGCATCTCGCTTGATTTTTAACTTTTCATAATTTTCTCTACTAAGGACTATTGTTACCTCAGGTAGATCGTCTACAGAAGCCTTAGTGGTAATCTCCTTGTTTTCATTTTCCGAAACGGAACCTTTATAAAACCCTTTAGTAAAAATAGCTACGACAATGAAGGCTATTAATAATCCGATTAGTCGATTTTTATTCTTGGAAAATGAATTAGAGTTGGATTCTTTAATTTTCATATTGAACAATATGCCTCATGGCCATATAAAGTGGAACCAGAAATAGGTGTTTGATTGGTGCAAAGATAAAAAATTAGCGCAACGGAACCGAATAGAAATGACCTATCCTCCATTCAAATTAAATTATCAGTGAATCTAATGATTAGGCATATTTTAAACAGGTCATTCTTTAGTAAAAAACCTTTCACTAAATGATAGTGAAAGGTTTTTTATTGGAAAACAATCCTTGTATAAACAAAGGATAAAAAGAATGTTAACTTAACTGTGTCTACCCATCGCTACCCTTAAATCCCTAAAGAGAAAATCCTCGCGCAAGACACAGTTGAGTGAACAACCTCAATAAGCTTATTACTTCATCACCGATACATCTCCTTCATATTCCAGTAACTCACCATCGATAAATTCAATTTCTGCAACATAGATATAAACCCCATTCTCGACATTCTTCCCTTTGAAACGCCCGTCCCAGCCATTACGAACATCATTGGCTTGAATATCCGTCATTTCATAAATTGCGGCACCCCATCGATTGTATATTCTAAAGCTGTTGATTCTTGCGACTTCTGGCCCGGCATTCACAAAGAAGAAATCATTGTAGCCATCTCCGTTTGGAGAAAATGCATTAGGAATGTATACATCTCTTTTTAACAGTACGTCTACACGTTGTTCAGCGGTAGCAGTACAAGAGCTTGTCGTATCTGTTACGATCAATTCGTAGACCGTTGTTCCAATCGGTATGGTTTGAACTTCTGGGCAGTTGGTGCAATCTTCAGGCTGTAATCCCGTCCATTGAAAAACTAAATTGTCATTGAAATAAGAGGGATCAAGGTTGACCGTTTCTCCAAGATCTATGATTTGTGGATCATCCAATTCCAACAGTATTTCGTCGGGACCAATAACGGTTACTGGGAATTCCGCGATACAACCTTCAATGTCTTGAACAAATACACTGTACTCCCCTTCTACAAGTTCAAGGAAAGCCGTATCTGTAGAAAAATTAAGTCCATCTATGGAATAAATATATGACCCAGCACCTCCAAAAGTGGTATCAATATTTATCTCTCCGCTATTCTCCCCTTCTGGACAAGTCACTTCTTTCAAGCTAAAATTCGAAGTAATTTCTTCAGGACCAGTTATGGATTCAGAAGCAATAAGTGAGCAACCATTGGCATCTGTAAGGGTAAGCTCAAATGTACCTGCTGGTAAATTATTAGCTAAGGCATTAGCGGCTCCAGTATCCCAGTTATAAGAATAAGGAGCGACTCCTCCAGATGGAACGGCCAACAAGGAACCATCTGCTCCTCCAAAACAAGAGATGGCCAGCAATTGATCTATCGCAACAGTTAGCAGTTCGTCTGGTTCAACTATTGTTATCGATCCGACAGCGGTACAGCCTGTACCATCCGTTATTGTAACAGTATGTAGCCCGGCCGATAAAGCAACCGCCGATTGCGTACTTTCTCCATTGTCCCATGAGTAACCAAGTACCTCTCCAGTGATTGAGGCTATCGCTTCTCCATCCGTTCCACTTTTGCAAGTAACGTCTTTTAAAGCTGCTGTTGTAACCACCAGTTCTTCTGGCTGATCCACCCCAATGCTTTCCACAATAGAACATCCTTTAGCATCAACAACAGTAACTTCATAACTACCAAAACACAAATCATTTATCTCAGGGGTTACAGAACCGTTGGGCCAGAAATATTGATAAGGCGCTGTTCCTCCATTTATGGAAATGGAAGCAGTACCATCACATGCATTAAAACAAGAATTAGGTGTAGTAGCAACAGCACTCTCTAGTAACAATGGTTCTACAATTAAAGCTTCTGCCGTCGCATCTCCGAAAGCATCAGCTACGGTAATAAAGTAAGTCCCTGGTAACAAGCTACTTAGGACTGCATCTGCATTTTGTGTATTTACGGTACCCGAGCCATTTAATGAGTTATCTGCATTTTGCCAATTATATTGATAAGGCGCAGAACCGAATTGAATATCTAACAATAAACTCCCATTCGCATCACCAAAACAATCCAATGTATCATTGACTACTGTTATTTCTATATTGCTTGGAAATGCGATGTCTATACATTCAGAAGCCTCACAACTTAGACCATCGGTAACCGTAACACAAACCGTCTCACCGGCCAATAAATTAGAAGCAGTCATCGCCGTTTGGCCGTCTGACCAAAGGTAAGCGTAATTACCATTTCCTCCTGTAGGGTTCGCTGTAGCTATGCCGTCTGAAACACCAGGACCACTAGCTTCTGACACTAGACTAAGCATTGGAATGACATCGCTTTGTACGACCAGGTTCACGTTAATCAAACTATCACATAAATTGAAAGCGGTTGTTGTAACTGAAAAAGAATTCGTTTGATCATAAGTTACACCGTCTACTACTATGCTTTCCCCAAAACAAATGGTCTCGTCTAATTGGGTTATGATTTGAGCTTGTATGTTTACGTTTCCAGTGACGGTACTATCGCAACCATTAAAGGAAAGTATGGTTTCATTGATAGGACCACTTAAGTCGTAATCTGTATTACCGACCGTTAAAACTTCACCAAAGCAAAGGGTCTCGTCCAAAACAGTTTCAATAGGATCAAGAATAGTAAGCATCCCGCTAACAATACTATCACAGCCAAGGTAGGAAGACAGTGTCTGGGAAAAAGGACCTGAAACATTATAGTTTGACATTCCGACTGATAATATTTCTCCATTACAAAGTGTAGGGTTTAAACTTGTAAAAATTGGAGCAGGTTCCGTTACGTTTGCTGTAGCGATAGTCAAACCAAAAGCATCAGAAATTGTAAAACTATAGATCCCCACGGCCAATCCATTAAGCATGGCTACACCTCCTTCTGTTGGAATTGTGCCCATGCCATTCACCGCTGGATCGGAAAGATTTTCCCAGGAATAATCATAGGGCGCTGCACCGTTAGCTACCGACAAATCCAAAACCCCATCGGTGTTCCCAGGACAATCTAACAATACATCTTCAACAGTTGTAACTATATTACTAGGAAAAAGAATAAGAACACAATCTTCAGCGGTACATCCGATGGCATCTGTCACTGTTACGCAGTAATTGACACCACCTTCAAGGTTTGTTGCCGTAGTCCCTGTTTGTCCATCTGACCATTCATAAGTAAAGCCACCAGCACCTCCACTAGCCACTAACATTGCTTCTCCGTCCGCTACCTGGAAGTTACTGGCTTCTACGGTTTGTGTTGCCGTTATCGTAAGATCCGAGGTCACCGTAAGACTTGTAGTAACAATACTATCACATCCATCATTTGTAACTAAAACATCTTGATACATTCCGCTAACAGAGTACATATTGTTACCAACGGTCACTGTTTGTCCAGAGCAAATCATTGTGTCCATCGTTGATGCGAGTGGTGCTAGTACGTCTATGACTCCAGAAATCATGGAGTCACAGCCATTAAAAGCATTAATAGTAACGGAATAAGGACCACTAGTGTCAAAACTTGTCCCACCAATAACAATGCTTTCCCCGGCGCATAAAACAGGGTTTAATTCTGTAGTTCCTTGTGGTTGGATTGCTCCTCCATCCGTGACCGTCAAATTAAAAATTCCGCCAGTCAAGCTTCCATTTCCATCAACCAATATCCAAATAGGACGCCCCGGATCTAGGCATTGCAAAGTCACGCTTTCATCTAAATCTTGATCAGTATAACTAGAGGTTATTTGAGAAAAGAAGCCATTACAATTATCGTTACTTGAATAGAATACGCCAAGTTGTGCTCCAAGAGAGGAAATCTCTGTAGGGTCACTCTCTACTTCAATGATGACATGTCCCGAACTCGGTACTGTTGCCTCATACCAAACCGATCTTTGTGTAACAAAACCGGTAGGATCTGGTTCGAAAAAAGGATGTGTTGCACAATGATTGGACTGGTTAAGCGCAAACACGGAACCGTTATCCGGAACTTGGCCAAGAACTTCTGCATCGCATTTGAAATCACCACCTGAGATCGCTCCCACGTCTACAATTTCAAATCCAAAGACACCAGCCATTTCTTGTGGTGCATTGACATTAGTCCCATCCACCATTACATAATAAGTCGTATTCGGCTCCATGCATTGTTCCTTATCTGTTTCATCAAATCCATCTGCATTATTGGAGGTAAAGAATAACTGAGTCAGATTTCCAGAACAATCCCCATTGTCCGATTCGAAAATTGCAAATTGTAAATTGATTTCATCACCAGTATTACTAGGATCACTAAAAGCATTAAAGACCACTAGGTTTGGGTCATTATTCGTTGTAAAAGAAAACCATACCGCCTGCTCATTGAAAAATCCATTGGGAGAAGGATTCGGCTCATAATCGTTGGAGCCACAAACATTCGTATAAGCAGAAGTAGCTCCATCTCCGATAGAAGTACCAGCATTCAAAACACCAAGGTCAATGGCGTTGCAGATGTAATCATTAACAGGTCCTGGATAAGTCCCATTTACTTCAAGTGTGAAATTAACTTCGCCCCAAGAGGAAAGCCCTGTTGCCAAAGACAAGGTATGATTCTCAGATGCTCCAACCTCTGGTACAAGATAAAACTCACATATCGTCTCATCACAAGAATGGCTGGGAGTGCAAAAGCTACCATCGTCTTCAAATGCCCGAAAACAAACCTGAACGTGTTGAGGTAAGTCAGCTGGGCATGTATATGATTCATTATGTTGTAAGAATGGAGCATCTTGATAACAAAAGCCAGAAGTGGGATAGGTTGTCCATCCTAGGTTTCCGACATTAACACGCCAATGAGGATCAGCAGCTCCAAAGGTATCTGCTCCACCATCGGGCTCTTCTCGTATCTCAGCTGGTCCACGACGGTCTCTCCGTGTACAAGCCGTTGCCACTTCTTCTACCGATGCTGATGCAGTTGAAGACAACTTTGAGGATTTGATCAACGAAGCTTATGATATGAGGGTTCCTCCTGATGAGCACTCTCGCCAAACTTACAATACTTACTGTCAACAGATCAGCAGCATGAAGGTTGATCCTTCACTTGCCGAACAGTGACCTTTTTTTGTGTGTGGCGGAAATCACTGTTTTGAATCTTGCAACATTCTTAACAATACCGAGTTCCTTAAGACCCATTATATCCGATGGTGTCAACA
>JAVCKV010383151.1:0-13049 GCA_032274145.1 Herpochondria borealis | reverse complement strand
GTAAATTATATTAAAATAATTAAAATATAAATAAATTAAATACAGTACACAAATAACCTATTATAATTCCGAAGAAACAAAATATTATTCAAAATAATAATAAAATTGTTATTAAAAATTAATTCGAATAAAAAATTGAATAGATTAAAAAATTGAAAAATAAATTAAATGATGATTCTTATTAAAACTACTGAGACAAACATTATTCTAAAGTAAAGTAAAAATTTTCATTAGATTAAAATGATAAGGAGATATATTGAAGATAATATTAAAAAATAAAAACATTAACAGAATTAACAATCTTAATAAAAGAATAAACAAAATAAGTACCAAAATGTCAAATAGAAAAATAGAAGACATTACTTCAATCTTTTTTTCTTTAAGTTCTTTATCATTTATGTTTTTATTAATAAGTATCTTATTTTATAATAAAAATGGATTTGAAAATTTTTCTTACTATGCTTTTCTTTCGTTTTTTTGTCTTATACCCTCATTTTATTTCTGGTTTTCGAGTTATTATAAAAAAATAAGACAATACAAAAGAATTATCAATAAATTAAATAAAGATATTCGTAAAGAATATAAAATAGACAAAGAATTAAGGTTAAATGTCAATTGTGATGATTTATATAATGAAATTTTAGAATTAAGAAATACGGATGAACTTCAGAAAATTGATAAGCATTTAATTCAAAATATAATTGAAGAATATAGATTAAAAAATGTACCTAAAGAAAAACAAATTTCGAACGTTCAAAGAATCGAACACTTTATTGAAAATGAGGTTTCTTATGGTGTAACAATTGAAAATAATTAAAAATTAAATCACACTTCTTAATAAACAAAAAAAAAGACACTAAAATCAGTGTCTTTTTTTGTTTGCATCCATCTCTTAAGTATCGTTTGATGTTCTTTCAATGTTTACTTCAATTGTCTCATCTTTAAAGAAGTCTTTCACGATTCGTTCAACTTTACCATCATCGACTTCAAGTTCTTCATCATAATCACTTTCATCGTAGTCACCATCTTCTTCAGCATCCCAGAAATCTTGATTGTCTTCATATGACATATCTGATAATAGACCGTTTAATGAAACGTAATTAGGATCTTCATTTTCCAACTCAAGTTCTTCAGAAGAAAATTCAATAATTTTACCGTCTTCTACAATTTTAATTTCCCAACCGTTAATTAATAGTTGAAAATTTAAGTTTACAATTTTTGACATATGAACCTCTTTTTTTAGTTATTTAAGGCTTATTATAACAGGTTTATTGAAATTATACAACTTATAAAAACATATCATCATCCTTATCTTTGTCATCATCCAATAAGCTGAATGGATTCATGAAATCTTTTTCTTCTTGAGCTTTTCTACGAGCTTCCTCTCTGATTTTGGCTAAACGTAATATTTCTTCCTCCGCTTCTGGATCATAGTAGCCAGTAACTTCTACAGGCTCTTTTATTACATTTATAGGGGCTTCTACCACAACTTTTTCTTTGACTTTGGCTTCTAAAGATTTTTCTTGTGCTAATTTTTCTTTTTCAATTCGTTCTTTCTCTTTTAGAGCTGATCTTTTTTCCATAAAATTATAGACAATTTTTATTATTACAAAAAACAAAACAATAATGAATGGAGAAAGATAAACCATATAATGAACATCTGAAAAACTAAATTTAAAAGATTCATCAACCAATTCAGGAGTCACTTCAGGTATTATTTCTTGAATAACTTCTGGGGTTGGCAACACCTTATCTGTAGACTGATTATTATTAAAAACTCAAAACTCAACAAAGATTTAAAATTAATCTCCAATATCTGATGTGTAATTAATAAAACAGAACCTATCAAAAATGTTATAAAATAAGACTTACTATTAAATATCTTATAAAATGTAAAAGATAAAAGAGTTGCGATACATAAACCATAATTTAGTATTTTACCATCAAAGACCTCTACTGTCAGGGCTGTTGATATAATCACAATATAGATCGATAATAAAAGATTAAAATTAGAAATAGTCGGTTTTTTTATTTCATTAGAATAAGACATTATATAAATTGAAATAATTGAAATCAAACAGAATAATACGTTTACAAAAGTTAAATCAGATAACGGTATTTGAGTTTGAGCATTTATTATATAATGATTAATACCGAATACTAAAAAAAAGAAAAACTGAGGTAAATGAGACGATTGGTTTATAAACATCGCTCTAAAAAAAGAAACAACAATAAAAAGTAAATTTACATAATAATAAGATTCTACATCAAATAAATAACATACTAAATAATATGAATGTGCAATGCCAATGAGGTCAAAAGAAGCGCCTATACTATATTGTTTTATATCTTCAAAATAAACACCTACATAATAAGATATAATTATAAAAACGCCCCAAAAACCCGATACTATATAAGGTTCATCTATATTTAAAGTAAATACAAATGAAAAAGCATAAGTTAAAATAAATAATATAGCCATTGATAAAGGAAATAAGGGAACTTTGTTACTTACTTTAAAATTTTCTCTAAACGCTTCTTCACTCTTACTTATCATACTCACAAACCTTTTATATTTAATTATTTTTTTCATAATAACCTGAACTTAAAATGTTTTCAATCATATTATTTTAATCCTGTTTTTTAATCTTAAAACAAAAAAGATCTGTTGATTTGATTATGCAAAATTTAACATTTGAAATAAAATGGCACTATTGATACAATATTTTTACTAAAATATAGGGATTTAATTTATGAAACACTTCGTTTTTAAACAAATATAAAGAGATAAAATGAAAATATTATTAAAGCAAAAAGCAGAAAACAAGCAGATAGAACTTCTAAATAAAAAAAATAAATTTAGTACATATTATGATTTTCCGACATCTCTGGCAAGTTTTGTTATATTAATTACTTTCTCTTTTGGGGTATTATTACTTAACCTAACTTTTGATTTAAATATCAATTTTATATTTATTTCAACTCTGTCTTTTATTTTTTTATCGTCTCCTCTCTATTTTTTTACTACTTATTCTAAAAATATAAGACGAAAAGAAAATTTTATAAAAAAAATAAATATACAAATTTTAAAAAACAAAAATATCATTAACGAATTAAGAGTTTCAGATAATGCTGAAATATTTTATCAGGAGATAATTGAATTAAATAGTAATGACAGATTAGGAGAAATAGAACCCTTTATATTAAATCAAGTTCTTAAAAAATGCAAAACATCTAAGTCTAGATCAAAAGAAAATAATTACGAAATTAATAATAAAATTAAATTAAAACATTTTTTAGAGTTTGAAAATGAAAATATTTCAACAATAGATTTAGATTTAACAATAGAGAACAATTAATAAATAATATAGGTATTGACAAAGAAAATGAAGGAACTTTTAAGGATTTAATAATGAAAATTTTAAAAAAAGATAAAATAGATAGAAAAATAAGAAATGCTTACAAAGCTAAACAAAATTTATCAAAAATACAACCTAATTTTGAATATGATGATTTTATAGCTCACTTAATTTTTTCTTCTCTTTTTATCTTCCTTTTTGGATTAGCTGCTTTTTTACTTGAAGATTACAATAATATTCTTTTCTTTTGGGCTTTTTATAGTGTTTTAGAAAGCTTATTTTTTACAAGGTCTGATTATCGTAAAAAGTTAAAAAAACATTATAAATTAAAACAAAAAAACAAATCTTTAATTGATAAGCTAGAAGAAAAAAAACATCACTTAAGCATAGATAACAACTATCAAGAATATTTTAATGAACTAGTTAAATTAAAAGGAAGTCTTAAATTAGAAAAGATAAACCCCCAACTAATACAAAATATAATAGAAGTATACAGAGAAAAAGATAAAATTAATCTCCCTAGATTAAAAAATGAAGACAGAATTAATCAATTTATAGATCACGAAGTTAGCAAATCTACGCTTATTGAAAAACAAAATAATCAGTTTATGGAAATTGCAAATAATTAAGGATACCAAGTATCCTTATTTTTTCTTTTGATAATTATTGGCATAATTATTAGGTTCAAAACCATCTGCCATTGCTCTAGTCATTATCTTCATTACCCAAGATAATTCTTTCTGATAATTCTTTGGACGAGAAGCCCTTTTTAAATATAAAAATTCCTTTTCATCACAATTAACATAATTCCATTCTGTTTTACTTTTATTTCCTACTTTAACTATTGATTTAAGCTTGCCCTTAATTACTTTTAACACAGGTTTAGATTTTCCTTGGACTTCCCATAACATCCAACCATAAGGAACTTCTTCTGGCTTTACCAGACCTTTTGGGGTCAAATATATTCTTTGATCGCCCATTCCCTTTTTCGGTTTCTCTCTAAAAGGCTTCTTTTGGTCAGCGAAAAAATCAGCTCGTGATATCTTAACCTCAATTAATATACTATCTCCTTTGGTATTAATTCCTAAAACGTCTGGTTGTTCTCTGTGTTTTCGACTTGTTAGATTTGAACAAGAAAATTTATACCCCATTGTTCTTAATCTCTCTGCGGCAAAATCCGCAATATCATCATGTGTCATATCTTTAATATTCATCAATAAAAACGCTCCTTTTTTGTGATATTAACAAATTTAATTATTCATTACAAGATTTCAATTGGTGATTGTAAAAAAAGTATGCATTATTTGATATTTGATAATCTTTTTTTATTTTGATAATCTTTACTCGTTAATTTTAAGGAAAAATATTTATGATGAAAATAATAACAAAAGATAAAAATGATAAAACATTGAGATCTCTTTATGATAAGAGAGATATTATAAATAATATATCCAGAAACCAAGAAATGGGATTTGTCGATATATTAATTTGTATTTTTTTTGTATCTTCTTTTTGTTTTGTTCTTTTTGCATTAAAATATGAAAGTTTTAACATAATGCAGAATATCGTTATATTAATTGGTTTCGCAGCACCTTTCTCAATACTTAAAACAAAGTATTTTAGCAAAAAAAAACAACTTAAAAATATATCAAAAAAAATTGATGAGAAAATTTCAAAATTTGAAAAAAGTAATAAACATTTAAATATTTCTGAAAACTATCAAATATTTTATAATGAATTAATGATTTTAAGAGGTAATAAAAAATTAGAGAAAATAAACCCGATTCTTGTTCAAGAAATCATTGAAGAATATAGAAATAAAGACAAACTTAGTCTTTACGGCATAACAAACGAAGAAAGATTAAATAATTTCACAGACAATGAGATAAATAACACTAGAAGAATCAGTCAAAAAGAATATAATTCTCTTGAAATACAAAACCATTAAATAAAGATTGACATTATAATACTTTTCTTTTTTTAAAATTTGTTTTGTGATAATATTAATATTCAAAATAAAGAGGGGCATATGGATATAATTGAAAAAAATAAAGATTTTATAAAATTAGAGAAATGTAAAATAAGAAGTGAAAAGTATAGAACTTCTATTCCTTTATATGAAAAAATTGCTCTCAATATTTTTTTCATATGTCTGTTTCTATCTCTTTTATCTCTTTTCGGGACTTCTGTTCGCTTGTCAGAAACTTTTTCTGACCCTTCTTGGTTAAACTTGATTTTTCTTCCTATGCAGGCTTATGGGCTTTTTTGGATTGCTTATACTGGAATTAAACTCAATAAGCGATTTTCAAGAGTTGTAAAAAAACAAAAAGAATCAATAGAAAGAGAAGTTAGATTAAATGAAACTTTTGAAAAAAACATAATAAAAAATATAAATAAATTATTTTTAGAATTAAAAGAATTAAAAGATAATAATAGAATAAATGAACTTAACGAAGATTTTATAGAATTAATAATAGATGAAAAAGAAATACAAAAAGAAGCTAAAAAAGAACTTAATTCAAAAATCAACAAAATAGATGATATATACAATAACGATCTTGATAATAATATTGAAAACTCTGTTTTTATTGAAAATAATTAAAGGTGTAAAATGACTATAATAGAAAAAATATCTATATTAGAAATAAAATCCAAGATTATTAAGAAGAATATTAACAAATTAGAAATCATAATTAACTGGAAAATTGCTCCTTATTTTATACCTTCTTTATTTGGGTCATTTATAAGTGTTTATTTTTTTATAAGTTCTGAACATTACAACACGCTTAAATCTATCAACGATCTAACTTATTTCAGTGAGTTTTTTAAAATATACTTTCAAAGTGTTTTTTTGTTTTTTGGAGTATCTTTTATTTTTGCTCTTTGTTCTCGATTTTTTATAAATAAAAATCAAACTATTACGAGGTTAAAAAAAGCTGTAAAAGAAAAAACAGAACATCGAGATAAAGTTATATCAGATAGAACTAGTCTTATAGAAAATTTCAAAGAAACGGATTTTCTTGATATTAATGTTGATAATAATAATAATATAGCCTTAATTGATGAATTACTTGATGTTTATGAGAAAGAAACGTATGACGAAAATACATTAGAAATTCTACAAACAGCATTAAGAAAAACAGAAAGAAAATTTGATGGTAAAGATAGAGAAACAGAAGCTATTAAAGAACTCGTTAAGACTTTTAATACTGAATTAAAAAATGACAAATCAAAAAACAGACAAAAAAGATTAGAGAAAATACAAAATAAAAATCATAATGAAATGATAAATATTATGATAGAAAATGACTGACAAGGCTATTGATATGTATGATATAAACAAAACAAAAGAAATAAGTAACAAGGTTAATAGAGCATTAAATAAAGACAACATAATAAAAAAATACAATAGACGAAAAGAAAAAATAGAAGAAAAAAACAAGAAAAAACATTTTATTTTTATGATGTTCAACCTTATCGTTATTGTTTCTGTCTATTTATCTTTTTTTTATATGGTTCAGGAAATATCTGATGGAAATGAAAATATAATAATTGAAGATTTTTTGTTTAAAATCAAATGTATTATGGTTGCATTAGGAGGGGTTGATATTATTTTTGCTGCCGTTGTATTAAAAATAAGATTTAGAGTAGAAAAGTACATAGATAAAATAAATAAAAAAGGACAAATTAAAGAAGTTCGTAAAATAATAAAAGAAAATAGTAAAGAAATATTTCTAACGATTATGTATCTCAAAGAAAATAATAACCTCAGTTATCTTAATGATGATTTTGTTCAAATGATTATTAATATAAGAGATGAAGATATTGCAAAAGAAAAAAGAAATAAAGCTCTTAAAGATAGCATTGATCAAGTATCAATAAAAGAGTATTATTTAGAATATGATAATATCGTTGAAAATAGTGTTATCGAAAATAGTTAAAATGATTTTTCATATCATCAATAAAAAAGCCTTATCTCGATATAAGGCTTTTTTTATTTTTAATTTATTTTTTTAAATTTAGAATTGCTTGAAAAAAATCTTTATTTTCTATTGTTGTATTTAAATATTGCCGTCTGCTTGGCAAATATTCTAAACCAGAATTTTTCATCATTGTTTCTATTACATAAGATTCTAGAATAGGTAGCCAGTTTGATTTTTTAAAGCTTAAAACTACTACTTGTGTCATCTGTTCTTTGTTTAAAAAATTATCACTATTTGCACAATAAGCTGAGTCTTGAAGGTACTTGTTCTCATAATATCCCATAAGATGAAGTTTTCTTTCTCTGCATTCACGATTAATTAATTCTTCGTCCATATAGCGCTTTCTTGATAAATTCAATTTCTTAATTTTACCTATATCTTGACGGGATTCATCTTCTAGACTCTTATATATCTCCCTATTCTCTTTTTTTTCTGAATTTTTATAATATTCTATATTTTTCATTTGCATCTGAACTATTTCTTCCGTTACCAAAACGGTTTCTTCTTCTACTATCGTTTGATATGTTCCCAACTCTGATTTTATAGAATTACAATGTCTTTTAACCGCTTCTTTTTCTTTCGCTTTTATTTCTAAAAATTCTTCAGAATTTAATTTATTTTTAAAATGTTCTATTGCACGTTCTAAATTACCTTGAGATAACATCAATTTATAAACTGATTCTTGAACGATCATGGCTGTTACAAATTCACCATCTTTAAGATATAAAGCAGAATTCAAAACTCGATTGAATACATTATTTAATGTATCCATATTATCCCACTCAACATCCTCAGATTTATAATTTAATAAATCTTTTTCTTTTGCGGCTTCTTTTGAAATGGCATTTTTATTGATATGACTAATAAAAACATCTTTTAGATCAGATTTTTTTCCATCCAATGTAAAGTCTAGAATTTCATCTCTTTCTGTTTCTATTAGTTTCGCCTTAAATGCAACACCCAAAGGAATAAAATTCCCCGTAGATTCAGGAGTCAGGCTATTCATGAAAGGAAACATTGATTTTAATTTACTTTTTATAAAAAAAACACGAACATTATTATTTTTTTTTATTATTTTTTTACTAATTTCACAAATGAAATTCATATTTATATTCTCTATATTTAAAAAATCATTATATCAAAATAAACGTTTTTTTACAACATTTTTAGATCTTAACATTAAAATATTATTGATGCTTTTTTTTCTTATTCTTGATATATTTATTAAAATATCAGGTTGGTTTTATTTTGGAGGAGCTATGACTCAAAAAGAAACGATGAAAGATTTAATCGCTTTAAACAATGAGTTTAATAAAAAGAAAAAACATTTAAAAAGGCAAGAATTATATATTAAAGAAGCAAATATTTTATGGAGTGAATCTAGTAAATCAATCAATAAAAAAAACCAAACATATTTAGGTATTTACATGGCTTTTTTATTGTTTTTCTCGTTATTCTTAACTTCACTATTAAATATTTATTTCGAAGAATCTTTTAATTTTTTATTACTTCTTACTATCTTTATATCGGGAGTTTTTCCGATTATTCCAATTGTTTTACATTACGATAATAAAAAAGAAAGATTTAATAAAAGAAAGAGCACATTCATTTACAATACATTGAGGATATCTACAAATAAGGTTGATTTGAAAATAAAAAATAATTTTGAATCATATTTTGAGGTTTTATCTGATTCTGACAATATTGATCAAATTAATTCTTTTAACCCTGAATTTATTAAAAAAATTATTAAACACAAAAATAAATCTTTAAAAAAACCGAAAACTAACACTGATATGATAAATAATATTAAAGCGATAGAAAACATATCAAACAATAAGGATCTTTATAACGATATCATTATTCAAAATAATTAATTATACATTTAAGTTTAAAGAATGTAAAAACAAAACTTAAACGACAAAATTTAGTGTTTTAAAAAATGTTTTTTTATGCTATAATAAAGCCTAAAATATAATCAGAGGTTAATTATGGAACGTAATAAACGTAAAGAATTCAAAGAAAAGCCCCTTTATCGTAAAGTTAACACAACTTGTCATGGTGGTAAAATGTATCATGGCAATCATGAAGAATATGAGCGTGGAACTAAACAAACGAAGAAACAGAAGTCAAAAATGAAAGGTGGTCAACAACATCATGGTTTAGACTATTCTCCATTATTTGGATTCCTTCGTAAAAATGTTGGCAAAAAATGGAGTGAGTTACATCCAAAAATCATTACTCGATTGCCGTCTGAGATGAGATATAACCCTTTGGAATTTTCAGTATTATCTTATAAAGAATATTTGAATATGTATGAACTCGATGAAGTTAAAGAAGTGTTCGGGTTTGGTGAATCAACAACACACAGTCTTATGTATGTTGATGAAAATGACTTACTTCAATTCGTAAATCCGAATCTTACTGTTGAAGATATGACTATTTCTTGCCGTTGCTGCACACATACATTTAATGGAAAAGCAATCCCACTACATAAACGACCAGAATATTAAGGATTAAGAATGAAAGAGCCATTGAAAAATTTAGTCTTATCATTAGTAGACAACTATAACAGTAATGAAGCTGAGTATAATTTTGAATTGATCAAAGACAAAGCTGAAAAAGAAAAAGACTTTGACTATGCCTTATGTGCGTTTTATTTCGATCACGAACCTAATATTTCATACTTACTTTATAAAGAATCTTATAAATTAATTCTTTTGGATTCTATTGAAGATATTAATAAAACTAAAGAACAAAAAACAAAGGATGTTTTATGGAAGATGCTTTCAAATATGTTTGGGACTATTTGTTTTAATGCTGAAACTGAATTTCTTTCTAAAGCCGCCTCTGATGCATATAAAGAGGTTTTAAAGAGTGATTTTGATACCTTCTTGGAATTATCATTTAATTCCAAAAAGACGCTAATATTAAAAACATTAGAACGGAGTAATGAGCCTAAACCAGAACTTCTAAACTTTTATAAATCAGAGTTTAAAGAATCTGTGTATAAAAATGAATTGGATAATATAATTAATGGATTTTAAAATAATAAAAATCCCAAAAATATCATATCTTTCTCTTATGAATTGTCAACTGTTTCTTTATAAGCCAAGGAAAGAACTCTGAATCCTTTTGTTGTATATTCTTTTAATATATAATCGTAATTTTTGGGAATAGTACTAGGAAGACATTTCAACTTTATTACTTCAGGAGCCCCTTTGCAGTACAACTCAAACTAATTAACCTTAACAACAACACTCATACACCTTCTCTCCGAAGTAAACTAATTCACTTTATAAATAACATATTCCTTATCATCAATAACAATACAATTAGTATTTTGTAATTACATCAAAGGATGAGGCACTTCTTTCATTTTCGATTTCGAAATCTTAAACAAATTCTATTCCATGGGATCCCCTATGACTTTATCCTTTATCATTTCCAAAGAATGACAAGTAGAAATCCCAATCATCAATTTATCATACAACTATTTATCCTTCAAACATGAAATATTTGTTGCTTCTTACAACATATAATCACCTTGTCTCAAAACAACACCATACGCCCTTATCTCCAACTATGTCAAAGTTCCTGTTTTATCGAAGCAAATTGTCTTCACTGCCCCTCCCTCCACTATCTTATGAGAGGCAAGGGAATATATTTATTTCTTTTCCAAATTCTTGCTGGAAATTTACAAAGAAAAAGTCAAAATAAAAAACAAAGAAGGAGGGAAATTGGACTTTGCTATATCAAGTATCTTGTGAAGAAATCCTGTTAAGTAAAATCCATTTAGTTTTATTTCTTAATATGTTATTGTTGACATTACAATAGTTATTACAAATGTTATACAAAATAAGAATTTTATGAAATCTTTTTCGAATTGATCGACTTTGACATTCCCGAAGACAACACTGCTTAACATTTTACCCTTGGAAGTATTCCATCCTGTTCCTAAAACAATTGCTTGTATTTTATTTGATTTTTTATGAATTATTTTTGTCCCGGAAAAAAGTATAGATTTGTATATATCTTTCTTATTTTTGAGATCAACTTGCGATTTGGAAATGGGAATGCTCTCTCCTGTCAAAAGAGCTTCATTAACAAGACAAACCCCTTCTATCAATAAAATATCACAAGGCACCATCCTATCCACCTCCAACTCAACAACATCCCCAATAATCAACTCCTTGACATCATACTCATCAACAAATACATCATTCTTAATTCTTCTCTTAATTTTTATCTAATCCTCAAATTTAGACAATTCTATTAATTTCCTTTTACTATTATCATATTCTTTAGTAATAAAATAAAGATTGATAAATATTTATATCATTATAACAGTTGCATAAAAATACATTCCCAATAAATAAAAACCCACACCGAAAATAAACTATACAAAATTTATAGGCCTTAGAAATTCCAATAGAAATTTAGTAGAAAAGGAATATCTTTTGATATCCAATTGATTCTTTCCATATATTATCCTTAAGTCCTCAACTATTTATTTGTCTAATCCTTTTTGTAGATCTTATATATTTGTTTGATCATTCATTATGTTATTTAATATTTGATCTTTTAGTATTTGTATTTCTTCTTGCTTGGGATTGTAGTAATACATCTGGCCATTGAATCTGAAGAATAAGTAATATCTTTTTTATTTAAAGGGTGTTATTCTGCATTTCTGTCTTTGGATTTTTATTAGTTGCTTCTCGTCTGATTGGTTTTGGATTAAAATGTAATCTGCCTTCCATATATCCTATTCATTTCTAAATAATAAATAATAGATATCTGATATCCAATAAGATAACAACCAGAAGATCCCTAGGGTTAGAAATCCGGCAAGGATAAACAGAAATATTTTTAAAGAATCTAGGGATTTTAGTTGATATTGTTTTACATTTGTGATTTTTTCATTAAATAATTTCATAACTGATTATTTGAATTATTAAATTATTTATTTGATATTAATTAATTAATATCATAATTAATAATTAATAAATGCCTTCAAGCAGAATAAAAAATATTCTTAAAAAAATAAGAATAAACAACATAATAAACAAAAAAGATAAAAGAGAGTACCAGTCCTTCATCTTATCTGAAAATAAATAAATATAAAATTCTTGGGTTTACAAAAAATAGAAATCCAGATTCATAAATTCCGGACCATACATTTGGATAGTACATTAACTATATCATTTCGGTCCATTGACATCTGATTAATTATATCAAAATTACTAAAAAGATAATTTTGTATAAAATCAAAACTTTTTCAAAAATACAGAAGATCTTTAATAAAATTATTTAAACCAATACATTGTCTTTAGATAAATAATGTCTGCTTAGTATGATAGATAAAAAGAAGATTTTAAAGGATATATATTGAATTAAAAAAAGTGTTTCAGAAAAATTGATCCTTAAATCTTAATAAAATTTCAGCCTGTGCCAGATTGCTTCGAAACTGATTGTTACAAGAAATTATTTAAGTAATTGATATATATTTATATTTATAAATAATAAGTAGATACATTTTAATTGAAAAGTTTTTTAATAAAAATTATTTAATTTTATTTTCTATCTTTATGAATTTCCTATTAATCAAACTATACAATGTGTATTGATTAGAGTATATCTTATTTCGAATCTCCTCCTCTTCCGGAACAAAAAACGAATTTGTTATTTGATTTATCATTTTGTTTGC
>JAVCKV010383040.1:0-13053 GCA_032274145.1 Herpochondria borealis | reverse complement strand
TTGCCATCCTGAGGAGTACTTTCACTTTCCAGTGCTGCTCGGATGAACTCTTTATCAAGATCGTCCTTGTACGAGCTGACAAACATTGTCCACAACCCAGGCTGAGGGCGTTCCTGAAAACCAAGCATGCAGGCACTCTTTACAAACTCGCGAGTTGAGTCCATGACTTCATAACCTTGTTCAGCAATAGTACAGAGACATGGATCGGATTCAAGTTGTCTGAGCATCGCCTGTACCTTCTGTTCCATGGCTTGCATTTGGGTTTGGAGCTCTAGGATAGACTCATCCTTTCGGCATTGCCGTCTCTATCATCTTCAGCGATTGAGCTCTCAGGGTGAGAGTTGTTCCTTTGTTACACGAGCCGTGGAAGTCTCCGCTCCAGCTCCTTCTCCGACTGCTTGCCGTCGGCTTTCCTGCACCTCTGTCGTGCACCTCCACAATCGTGCAAGCCTCACGAGTACACGTGTACGGCGTTTCGCGAAAAGTACCCCTTCTAGGAGGCGCCAGTGTCCGCTTCTTTCAATAGATCCTCTGGAAGCTTCTCGTCATCATAGATTTGTTGGGACAGCTGGATGTCGTCCTCCAGTTTCTCCACGAGTGACTTGGCACAAATGTTGGCAGGAAGTGGGATACTTTTCACGTAATCGGGTTGCAAGTGTTTGGCAGCAAAGATGGATGATCCTGTCCAACAGTCTCCGCTTGGTCCAACATGTAGGTAAGTAGAAGAGAGACGTTTTGTCATGAAGGAAGCCCGCCGGAAGCTCATCTTTTTGCAGAAAACCTGATTCATTTGCTTCTTTGTCGTTCACTGTTGCTTATTTAAAAAAGAGTTATGCACGCGAAACACTAGGAAGACGATTGCAGGTATAAAGGCGAGAAGAGGAGAAGGAATGGGTAGTCTACTAGAGCACTGCTGTGAAGTCTGAGAAGAGAAGTCCAACATCTCATCGCCAACCTCCTCCTTTGCAACTGGAAAAATGTGACAGTAAACTGTCATGGCAGTCTCATAGTACAGTAAAGTGTATTGCACCGTCGGACCTGCTACTAGTACTGTTTGGATTTTTCAACTCTCCATGGTAGTGACAATGTCCGTGTGACCTGCTGTCGTGACCGGCGTGTGGTGCTAGCTATCGGTACGACTGAGACCAATGATCATTGGCCTCTGAACTCGAGACTCCGGGGACACAACGCAACTAGTCGACTGAAGGGAATAGTATGATAGAGAGATAGGACTTGCAGGGAAGCACAAGATTACAAGAGGCGAAAGGAACTGGAAGAGAGGGTTTCTCGTACAGCAAGGGAGCTGAGATAATGTCGCTGTTCACCACCGCGTCACAAATGAAGCCCAAACCTTCGTCATCCTCAGCCTTATTTGACACAACTTCCTTATACTCGAATGAAAAATCACCCTCAAGGATGGAACCCATGGAGGTAGACTCCTTTCGACTAGACGCAGGATCTTCACACGAAGAAACAAAGACGAATCAGCATCTTTACATTCTCCCAGTTCTGCTGCTGGAGTTTCTGGCCATTGCCTTGACCAGAGCAGTCTTGCCGTCATTGTTGCTGGAAAAGTACGACACAAACGTCTATATTGTCATGGGATTTGCAGAGTGTGCCCGAGGTCTGCTGGCTTTCATATCTTGTCCCCTCTTTGGCAAGTTGTCTGACCTGATTGGTCGGAAACTCTGTTTGTTGTTCACAGTGGCAGGAACATGCGCTCCTGTGTGTTCGTTGGCCCTCCTTCCATGGGACACTCTTGGCGTATCAAATTATGCGGATATGATGAATATAACAGCAACAGCGGCTGGAGCTCAAGACGACGCTGCTGCCATGTGGCCTGTATTTGTGAGCCACCAGTCCAAAATCAGACCTGAAGCGATTACAGTCTTTGTTGTGCTGTTGTCCTTGTCAGGGATCTTTAGTTCTACATTCACGCTCGTGTTTGCCTACATTTCTGATACTGTTAGTGGGAGAGATGAGCGAGTGACTGCCTATGGCCTGGCTATGGCGACGCTGGGTCTCTCTTTCACCATAGGACCAATGCTGGGAGGCTATTTGGCTCAGTACAATACGCGGTACGTCTTTGCGCTCTCACTGATACTGACGATTGTCGACTTGGCCTACATCTATGTGATACTACCAGAGTCAAGGGAACTACCCGCTACTGTTTCTACGAAAAGATCTACCGCGGTATCGTTCATCTCAAATTTGGATCAACACAACGTGTCATGGAATCCTGTCGAAACGCTTCGCATCATTGCAGTTGATCCGTTTCTGGCATTGGTGGGCAAGGTTGCCTTTTTGTACTATACGGCTGTTTGGGCGGTCGTATCCACTCTAGTACTATACGCAGCAAAGCGCTTTGCCTTGGGACCCGAGCGACTCGGAGAACTCATTTCAACGTTGGGTTTGTCCACCATGGTGTCAGAAGCAGTCTTGGTGCGGCTGATTGTACCAATGTTGGGAGAGAAAAAAAGCATGCTGGTTGGTCTAGCAGCATTTGGGATGCAATGTGTTTTGCTGGGATTGGCCTTTGAAGGGTGGCACTTGTTTGTATGCATTCTCTTTGCCATGGTTGGGAATCTTGTGTATCCCAGTTTATCATCACTCGTATGTGGGAGTGTGGAGCCAGATGCTGTCGGTGAAGCTCTGGGCGCTGTAAATGGAATCAAAGCACTCACCGAAGGCATTGGCCCGTTGGCATTTGGAACACTCATGACGATAAGCGAAGATTCTGCTTTGCCTGGTTGGCCCTATTTGTTGGCGGCTGTACTGGTGTACGCCTCGTACACATATGCCCTGATGCTACCAGATGTGCAACAAGACGAATACGTCCATGAGCTGGAACGAAAGAAGCAACGAAGTGAAGCCACCAGAATGCTAGACAGCTTTGCTTCCAAGCAACAGGTGAAGCGACAGTATGATCACATGTTGGATGACGATGAAGCGGAAGAATACCTTGGTTTGTTGGAATCAGATTCCAACGCAGGGATTGTCAGCGAGATTGACGAAGAAGAAGATGACAGATTGACAACCAGAAGCGAAGACATGTCACGTTTGCCTGTGACGTTCGCTTCAATGATGAATCCAAGAAAGAAGCCCTGAGCTGCTGTTTGGACATTTGACATTGGGACATGTTGCGCCGTACACGTAGTTGACGCTTTCTCTCGCGTTGTGAAACAAATAATTGACTAGCAGAACAACGTACCGTAGTGCTATTGGGTCTACCTAAGACTCTCGATGCATCTGAAACAAACACTATTGCTACATTTTATGGATACCGCAGAGCAGGGGCTCCATTGTTAGGGGGCCAACGCCTCTGTGGTACTCCCATACGAAGTGCCAAGTTGCTCTCCTCGAAGAAGACCTGATTCTGCTGCATTGTCATTGACATCCTGCCCTGATACTCTCGCCGGACTGGAAAGAGACGCCAAGAAACTGCCAAGCAAGAAACTTGGCAACCAAAGAAGTAGGGCAGGAACGACGCCTGTTGCAGCCAAAGCGAGGCATGATCCAGGACAGACTCCACCAATTCCCCACCCACAACCATAGACGATTCCTCCGAGAATGAGCCGAGCATCGATGACCTTGCTTTCTGGTATGTCGAATTCCTTTGCGCAGAGGGGTGCTGTCATGCCATATCGACTCTTGCACTGATAGCTGAGGAAGCTAACAAGCAGGCCAGGTCCCAAGACAAACATGAGAGACGCATCGTATGTACCGTTCCAAAATCCACTGAGATCCACGAACCCAAGAACTTTGCTGGGCAAAACCATCTTACTGACCACGAGACCTACAGCAAAGAGGGCTCCCGACGCTGCCGCGCCTCCTGTCTTTGTGGAGGTAGTCTTCATCAGTGAAAATAGCGCTCCGAGAACTAAGGTTGCACCATAGACAATCGCACCAATAGTACTGATTGCCGGCACGGAAGGTTCCTCCAAGAAAAAGAACGGAACCAATCTTCCGAATAGATCCTCCGATAGGAGAGACGCAGTGATGAAAGCCGCCACCATCGAGGTACAGATCAAAGTGAAACTGCGGAGGCTTAGACGAGCCATTCCACAAATACCGTGACCGGAGGTGCAACCATCACCTAGCTTGGTTCCAAAACCCACCAAAAGACCTGATATCAACCACCCCAAAGTAGATAGGCTTCGCGTCGCCCCAAGGTCAATGATCGAATCAGGATCAATGACTTGTTGGTAAGCGATCGCTGCAGTTGAGAATGAGGCAAGGAAGACAAACTTCCAGGGCTGTAACTCCGAAGTCGTCTTCGGATGAAGGAAGACAGAGTTGCTGATACCACTAGCACCCATAATATCACCGTTCACCAAAAGCAGTGTTGATGCACCGAGGCCTTAAAATGCGGAGAAACTACTTTGTGAGCAAATGCACTTCAGTTGAGTAGTACTAACGACGAACAGCAACAACTCACCAAGAATGGCGCCCCCAACGAGGCAGGGAACTGGGGTAAGTAAATCCATGACTAATCCTGTATCTAATGAAGAGTTTCAATAGCTTGGAATTGAAATGGCTCCTATCAATGTGGTGATCGATATAAGGCCTGCCGCTGCCGGTTATATGAATATCTCCGAAGAACATTGTGAATCACTTTCGGGAAAACTCGATCAAGATTTGATGATGACGCTCGTGACAGGGATCGGATTAACTAAAACAAGGACTACAGTCGAATGTACTACACATGTAGTCTAAAGTACCAGGTAATACCTGGTACAGCATGCTCAGAGTTTTCTGCATACAAGAAGGTACTATGGAGACATAGAATACACTTTTCATAGGGACACGGTTCGCAATAGTTTTTAATACTGGACAGTTCGGATGTCCGATCCTGAACAGAAACAAGACCAGAAACTGTAAATGGATGTACCCAGCCAGGCCGTCCAAGTCCAAGTCACGTTTGTTTGGGTTGGGCGATCGGGGACTAGACTGATCCAGTTGTGTGGACACTGTGCGCGAAAAACTGACATTGAACTCTCCTGTTGAAATACTTCGTCTGTCTTCTTGTCCCAAAATCAGCCCCAGCCCTTCAATCCCCATCATCAACCAAGACGCCAGGAAGCCCCACAAGCGCCAAACATGTTCCTTGATTACGGTGTTTTGACTTGCACGAAATTGCCACTTGCCAGAATCCATTCGGGAATGCGCAACAAGAAAACAAGATAGGCTACTTTCGTCCTTTGGTATTATGAGCCGCTGCATTGTGCGATCGCTTTCCTACTCCAGCTTCCAGAGCGTGACAGACCGTTCAATACTTTTACGTATAGGATATCAAGAGGCCGGCGGTTTTTAAACGAGAAAAATCACTAACTGACCGTCTGAAGGGTGCAAAAAGCACTAAATGACCGAATCCGTCAGCCGCCTAAGTAAACTAGACATGTCGTTTATATATCATCTAGCTTTGAACATACATACCCTCCCACTTTGGCGGGACCGTTGTGGCTACATGTATTAGTGGCGCGCTGGATGGAAATGGATGGCCCACAACAGATGCAGCATAGTTAGGAAGGTCCACCATGGCATCCTCGCAACAAGAGTTGGAAGTTGGTGTTACCTTCCCAACTAAAAAGGAGGTGTATGCAGCATGGACGAAGGCGAACAATGTCCAGAACAAGCAGGTCAGAGTTCTAACTAGCGGAAAAGATCGAATCCGATCTTGTTGCAATTCTGTCCAGGGACGCAGGTTCAAAGGCATTGAAGGAGTTTGTCATGCACACTGCTTCGCTAGTCTTACAACAGATGGTGGCATGTGGAAGATTTACAGTCTGGACTGTCAGCATACATGCGCACATCAGGCTGACTCTCGCAAGCGCAATTACAAAGGGAGTGTTTTAGACGAAATGAGCGAAGCTATGGAGCACTATGTGCCTTTAAAGAAAGTAGCAGGGGGGGCTACTAAACAGGTAAAGGAGGTAGCGAAGAGGTCTATTCGAATGGATCTGTCCTCATCGCAAGCCCGTAATATTGTGCAAAGGAAGCGTCAGGATAGTGTTCCAGTACACGTGGGTCAGTATTTCTTGCTTGAGTCCTACTTCGACATGCTCAGTTGTCGTGACCCTGAGGGCAGCTTTGAATTTGAAAAACTCCCACACCCAAGCTGGGATACCAGGCCGCAGTTTGATAGAAGCTATGCTTCCTTTTCTTTCCAAAAGCACGCCTGGAAAGCTGGGGGTTGTTTGAATGTCGTCGTGTCGGATGGAACTTTTACGAAATCCGGCATCTTCAAGCAAACGGTTTTATTTGCTGTAACATACGACGGAAACAATGAGCTAGTGCTACTGGCGTTTGCTCTATGTAACACTGAGAACACGAGAAATTGGGTTTGGTTTCTTGGGCTGTTAGAAAAAGATCTTCCAGATTTTGCCGTATTCATTGCTGACTACGACAAAGGGATCGAGTCAAACACCTTTCAAAATATGCTAAAACGGATGGGGGCTAAATTTGCAAGATGTGCCAAGCATATGCAAGGCAAGGCAGCAAAGGGGGCTCGTAACTCTACAAAGCTCACTGTGTCGCAAGAGGAATTATCATTTGGGATGTGCAAAGCCCTGACGCGTGAAGCGTATGAAGCACAAAGGGCGCTTCTACACGAAGACGATGCTGCTGTGGAAGATTGGTTCCATAGTAGGAAGGAATTGTTTGCTTCTTACCTCTTCTTGGAGGCGGGCAAGTGCCGGTTTCAGAAAGTTACGAACAATGCTGCAGAGCAAATGAATAATGTATTCAATGAAGCTCGCGCCTTGCCAATTCTAGATTTTGTTGTTGAGATTGTCAAATGGATCATGGATAAATTTGTTGTACGAAAAGCGCAGGGGCTGAAGTGGAAAGAAGAAGGAAGGGTTATCACAGAGTACGCACAGCTTCAAGAAACAGCAATGTCTGAAATTGCTCTGACACGTTGCGTACAAGTGACACATCGTGATGGGTTGAAGGCCCGAGCTCTTGTGTCTCAAGACTTGAGAGGCACAGCAACCCAGACAGTGGGGGTTGAAGCTAATCTTGAAGACCACACAGTTAGCTGTCCCTGTCGCTTTCAAGAAGAGAATGGACGTTTGTGTTATCACCTGAAAGCCCTGTTACGACACCAGAATCTGTCACCGAACGACAAAGAGTGGTTACTTTCGGTGTATCATTTGAATACATATTTGGAGATGTATGATGGCATACTCCCAGATCTCTCAACACTGGGGGGATTGTCATACAACGAGTTGCTGCCACCTGAATCCAATAGAGCGCCTGGCAGGCCCAAAAAAAAAGCGATATGAATCATCATCCGACAAGCCAAAAAAATGCTGGGCATGTGGTGCTTTGGGCCATACACAACGAAGTTGCAAGAGCCCCAGCACACAAATACGGTTCAGGAGGTACGAAAGGGAGGCTAAACGATACGCGCGAGAACAGCTGGAACATGTAGCGTTTATAGATAGCAATGAATTATAGAGTTAGATCTACTGGGTAGCATACTTTTCGTTTAGGCGCGCGCTTGGGTTTCGAATATTAACTGTCCCATACTGGTTTGTGGAACATTATATACGTTGCCAGTATGCATACAACCTTTTATGGATCTTACTTAGGCGGCTGACGGATTCGGTCATTTAGTGCTTTTTGCACCCTTCAGACGGTCAGTTAGTGATTTTTCTCATTTGTGATCTCTTGGGCCGCTGCGCGCCTCGCTCGGCTACTTCCATCGATGTGCTTTTGCTTCGTCAGCACGTGCGTTGGATATGTGCGTTGGGGAAGAAGAAACATGTCTGTGCTTGGGAACGAATCATTTTCGGGATAAGTCTGGAAGTTAGAAGTAGTCGGAGTGGCCAAAATGAGAAGCGTCAAAACAGCTCCACGTCACGATCGCGACATGAGGAGACATGTGCCAGAGTCATAAAAAGACACGTGTCCTCTGAAATATCATAGGCAGCCTTAGAATTCACTTAGGGAAATATTTCCTGTAATATAACGGCTACAATAACATACTCTAACTATCAACACGTGTGATTCAATAAGTATTTCGTCGCTTGTTTGCTTTGTGCAACAGGAGAGGCGTGCGTATTGACTATTGAATACAAGGGGACGACGTTCGGCAAGTTCTATTGCAAGTTCTATTGCAAATGATATGTATTATCACCTCATGCACCTTGAACCTTCAGTGGTGGATGACAACACTACGACGAGGCGGTCCATCAGGGAGGGAGGCGAATCTGCTCCTCGCTTGACATCCATCCAAAACCAGTGTGCGGATGAATCAAAGCCAAAACACAAACTGGAAAAACTTGGTTGCGCCTATAGAAGACACCCATTTTCAGGGCGCAATGAGAACCTCATCCCATCCCTCTGTACTCCTTCGCTTGAAATGCGTCGTATGCTGCACTGCACCACTTCATTGATTGGGCGAGCAGGCTAGATTGCCGATCTGGTGAGATGTTCGCAGCAGGCGATGAGAGTGCTGCCGAGGAAAAGTGGTATGATGTACTTGTATCTAGATGTTCAGGTTCCTCTACCTTTGTTGACCAACAAGATCCATTCAGCGACTACGTGAAGCAGCCACAGCAGGCATGCTGATGCTATGTACTACTACATGATATCTACTTGTAAGCCATAGCAACCACAAAAGGAGGCTGGCGAGGGCAAGCATACTCTATCCTAGCATATATCAGAAGGCGTTGTTGCGATTACTTCAAATTTCCCTTCGCATCTATTGTGATGAGTCCATCATGAGGAGAGTTTTCAATTTATATTTTATTTTGTGAGTTTAACGATGCGATTGCCGTTTGGATCCAGAATCCAGTACTCAGCTAAGGGGATTCAGCGATGCCATCTGCAATCAGGTGCGTCATTAGAGACATATGAGATATCAAGACATTTAGAGCATCAAGGAACAGTGTTCGTTCTTTTTCAGAGGATTTGCTTGCACATATTTCTTGTATTGATCCTACGAGTACAGCTGCGAGAGAGTAGAGAATCAAAGAAGGGTGTCCTTCGGAATGGAAGGCGGATCGTCTGGATTTGCTCGCACAATTTCTGGTATTGATTCTACGAGTGCAGGCATGGATCAATAATTATTGATCCATGAGTGCAGGGTGTGACACGGAGTTGTATGTACAAAACCATCCAACACTTTTAGCATCCCCTCTATCACCGTTTCGCGACTGCAAAGGCAAAGCATGATCAAAGTTGAGACAATGTTTCGTAGCGATGAAGAAGGAGGAAAGCCCAGGTCGAGCACAATGTATTGCTTCGAAACAGTAACAAACGAGGGTTCTAGTGTTGCTTCTAAAACATTAGTCGACGGCGAGGTCAACGCTGTCGCTTCTTGTTCCCTTATCCGGGACATCTCTCGACGTCGGGATGTTGATGTTGTTCGTCAGATATGCAAGGCGAGATCAGTCACTGTTATGCCTGGTCAGAAGTCTCATGTGGCCGAATACGCCTACGTTGATATCCCACGGGGAACGCCTCACGGTAAAATTCTTGTTTGCTGTCACCCTGCGTGTGCTGCCTCCGGGCGCAGGTTTCGTTACTGCTCACATTGCAGGAAAGCCGTCGCGAAGCGAAATTTCAACGGTCGTCATTCGCACGGCTACCAGGCAACACCACCACCACAACCTCGTGTGGTCTTAACCAATGATGCAGGTGGTGGTCCTGTTACTGCAACTACTACTACTCCGGATGCGACCCTCAGCACATTAAACCGATCCACTTTTCCTGCTGCAGCATGCAGGCCAGTTGGCACTACACCCGCAATTACAGTTGCCGACATGTGTGTCAGTGTCGAACCTGGCAAAGCATCTCGTACTGCTGCCAACATGAAACAAGCATGCGGTGAGACTGTAAGCGTCGAACTGAACGCTCTAGAAGTTGAATTCGTTTCCTTGCTTCGCTGCCGTCCTGGCGAAAACGAGCCGTCTGAGAAGGTGAAAGAGTGGCACCAGACATTCACAAGCTTCCTGGCATTGGTGCCACCGGAGCCTACCAATCCCTCTGACAATATTGACGATGCGTCAGTTGGTTCGTTTAGCACAGCAGACAACGATGACAATGATCAGGATCTCGACACTTTCTGAGGGTGACATCTGCCGAACGATAAACAGTGATTTGTATTATGCCTTCTATTCTTAAAGTACTCATAAGCTAGTGAGTTTATCTAATTTATCAACATCAAAGACATCGTCCACGACCTCTCACCTCTCGACTATGACTGCAAGCAGCAATCAATGACCCCGACCAGTCTCTTGCCCACTCGTGTTGGTCATTGTTGCCGCTAGTTACTGAACACCTTCACAACCACCCCACCATCGAACGTCTGAGAAAGCTTGACAACAAGATCCATTGAATCAGCGCTCCGCGCTACTACCGCCAGAAGCAGCTCGGGTCCCATCTTGGTTCATATTTAGATACTACACCGTCTTGGCGATACCCAGCAGCCGCCATCATACTACTTGAGATGATTCATTCCGAGCAGCTGAGCTTTGCGCAATCATCAGCGATAATCGTTGACCTTCCGCGCTGCTCGTCATGATTTGCGCAATCATCAGTGATAATCGTTGATCTTCCGCGCTGCTCGTCGTGATTTGCAAATTTCCTTCTCAATATCGCCAACTTTTGATTGTCACCAATGAGAGAGGAATGCGAAGGCCGATACAATGATAAAGAAGCAGAATCCAGCCAATGAAACTATGAAACCAACGCCATGCTGTGAGGTAGCATAGCTGCAATTGTCGACTGGATTACAAAGAACGCACAACTTACCTGAACGCAGAATCCGCATCCATCACTTCTTGGCGAACGACACCCGTTCACGAACCAGTAAGAGCCATGGATTGAAACAAAGTCATGGATTGAAACAAAGTCATGGATGAGTGTTCTGTCTCACCTTCCACAGCCAGCATTCCCAGCCAAGGAACCCTCCTTCGTCGTAGAAGTCGGCATAAAGGTTCGTGAAAAAGACAGCAAAGAACAATCACGGTCAGACCCCATTTTGGGCAGGGACGCCACAACTGCCTCACAAAGATATCCTTGAGAGCCTTCAGCCTGGAAAATGACGACTAGAAAGCGATGAGTCCATCAAACCAGGAGGGATTCTTGATCGTAGCAAGGTAGGTCGCCTGAAGTGCGAACTTCACTGTGAAGAACACAAGCACGAAGATGCTAGATGAATATTCTCGATTTGACTCCAGCTGCTCGCGGCTGTCCTTCACAAAGTCAAAGGTCATGGCACCCATCAAGATTTCATTTATTACCAAAAGTTGTTCCAACGATGGCTCGAGTGTATCTTGTCCCCAACTCAACATTGCCATTGTGTACCCCTACACTGCAGATCGACGACACAGACGACGACGACACCTTCGTCTACTAGACCTGTCTATTGTAGCTCGTCGTGCGATCAAATCTTCCTCAACATACCTGCTGGATGTTGATGTAATAACATTACTGTACTCTCTTCTATCAAGTACTCGGAGTACTCCAGTACTGTATGGATAGTGGAGTACTCCGTACCTGTGAATGAAATACTGGGTAGTTTACCGTCCGTGCTAGTACAGATGCCAACTTCTGCTGTATCTCCGGGTTAGGGCTGTGGAGACATTTTTGGTCCGCAGTCCTCCTCACCATTCATTCAGTCGGAATTTAATTTCAATATTTTTGTTGTCGTCGTCTCTCCCCATCACGCTGCGCTGCTGTTCTTTACGAAGGACGTGCGTCTATGAAAAAGAGAATGGGAAAGGCTTCAGGGAAAAGGCAGCACACTGTTGCTGCAGATACATCGCTTCCTCCAAGACATGATGAGAAGAAACGAAAGAGGACCAACGAGAATGACGACGACGACGCCCCCAAGGTGATGAAGAATGATGACACAATAATAACCACGACGCGCCCCAAAAGCCGCAAAGAACTTCGAAAAGCTGCGAAACTTGCCAAGAAAGCGGTCGCCATACCAGCAGATAATGTGATTGTTGATGAAAAGCCAAAAGAAGTCAACAACAAGCAACAACAACCATTGTCCAACAAGGAGATTCAGCAGCTCAAGAATCAACGCCATAAGGAACGTCAAAGAGCACTTCGTGAGGAACGAAAAGCTGCCGGTGCAATGGCTCTCCAAGAACGTCAAGAAACGCAAGATCGACTCCGAAAGGAGAAAGATGCATCCGGACCACGCGAAAAGGGAAACAAATTATCAAGAATTGCTGCTGCTGCCGCGAAAGTGCAAGAAGAAAAAGCAAAGAAACGCAAGAAGAAGAAGAAGAAGCCACGACAAGATGATGATGGTGAGATTGACTCTGATGTTTTGGTTTACAGTAGCCTCTTCAAGGGTAACGACAATGATGATGGGACTACCACCCTTCGACTGGGAGTGAAATACAGAGATCAAAAGGTGGGAACAGGGCCGGTAGTTCAAGAACGAAATCTCGTGACGGTCAAGTACAAGCTTACCGCTGGCAAGTTTGGCGTGCTTTTGGACAGCTCCAATAACTTCAAGTTTCGTCTAGGCAAGGGGGAAGTTATTCAGGGATGGGATATTGGAATGGTCGGTATGCGGCAAGGTGGAATCCGGCATTTGATCGTCCCTCCCAAGGCAGGATATGGCTCCTCTGATATCGGAGGCGGCGCTGGTGCTATTCTTCATTTTGACATTACTTTGCTATCGTGCTGATGAGAACTCAAAATGAAAGTGTCATTACTTCGCGGCATCCGACCATATCTTGATGAGCTATGCGGTGCCAGTTCACAATGATCGTACGAAAGAGAGATGCAAGGAATCCGCGATCACGCGACTGTAGACAGTCGCACAAACGCTTGAACGACGATCGCCACCAGCCTGTAGATATACCTCTAGAACGCTTGTTCTTCAACATACAGATGTAGTCAGAATCAATATCATAGCTCTCGATTTGTTAGTCTCGCGGTGATGTCGCCTATGGATGCAAGCCGTACAGTGTTTGTCGGCCGGTATCAACACACATCTCCTGCTGTCAAAGCCACTCTCTATTCTCACACCGCAGCAACAGTCTCGACCAGCAAACCAGGAGTATCATGATAGAC
>JAVCKV010382929.1:0-13054 GCA_032274145.1 Herpochondria borealis | reverse complement strand
ATAAATGAAAAAATTAGTAGTTACAACTCTGCTAATTATGGCAAGTTGGGATTAAATAAAGCAGTCAAATCTATGAGTGAAATGGGCCAGAGAGCTTCTGATACTTTGAAGAGTGGTCTGGATGATTTTCTTAGTGATCTTAAAGAAGAAGATGATGAGTATACAGAAGCAGTGATAACTCCAGAGCAGAGGCCTTCAAGAAAAGTGGTTTATCATGCAACTGAAACACCTCAAGTCAGACAAGAGACTAGAATTCCTCAAAATAATGATCTCGAATTAGTTGTTAATCATCAAAAAAACCAGATTAGAAATTTAGAGCACAAACTTAATAATTTACTTAACCATTTTGAAGAAAATAAAAACTCAAGACAAGACCACCCAAGTTCTATCGATAACTTGTACACAACTTTAAGAACTCTTGATTTACTTGGAGTAAAAGAAGATCTCATCCCTAAAAAAATTAAAAATGCTGCTTATGAAATAAGTACAACAACAGGATTCGGGCTTTCATTAGAAATTGGATTCTTGTTAGATGAAGATATCGAATTAGTTAAGGAATTATCTGAAAATATTCCTGCTGTGAAAATTGTTACATCAAAAGAAAAACTTTTTTCTTTAAGAAATGAAACTGATAATAATCATGTAGGATTTACACATCTTAATAAGTTTTATGAAGACCATATTTTTTATTGTCTTTATGTTGTTCCTGCCGAGTTTGCTTTCGGACTTAAAATATAAACATATTAAAAAAGGGTAAATCTAAAAGATTTACCCCTTTTTTTAAACATTTAAAATATAATTATCAAAATCTTTATTATGAATCCATACTAATTTATTTTCGGATTCTTTAATTGCTTTTAAAGCCGAATCAGATATCTCACAAAATTTCATAACTACCAATTCAGAATATTCAGAATTACGAGGTTTAAAACATTCTTCTCTATTTATGAAAGCATTAATATCTTCTTTTGTTTCTGCCACAATAAATCCATCAGGTCTATCTCCCCATCCTGGCTCTATCTCTCTTATTTGTGCTACGTAACCTACTATTGCCATATTATATCCCCTTATTCATTTTCTATTTTTAAATCTATATTTTCATAGTTTACTAATTTATTTGATTCTTTATCTTTATCTTTTCTCGATTTATCTAATTCCTTTATATATAAAGAGTAGTTCTTTTTTGAAATTTCATTTTCTTTTTTATTTTTTCGATTGAATAATATTTTTTTCATATACAAACGTTCAATAAATAATTCTGATCTTCTTTTAAATTTAATGCTTCGTTCTCTTGGTGTATTTAATCTTATGCTGTTTGAAAATCTTTTATTTGTCGATATTAAAGAGTAAAAAAATACATTTATAAAAACATTATATATTAAGAACATGATAAATAATATAAATTTATCCTGTTTGTTGACGGGAGTATTAATGTTTTGATAAAAAGTTTCTATATTATCATTTTTATAACTTATCATATAAAACATTGTTTCACCTTCAAGTTCTGAAATTTTATATGGTGGAACTTTATTTTTATCGGTGTTTTCAATTTCGACATCTTTCTTTGCTTTTTCAAAATCTTTTTTAGCTAGATATAAAAGTTTTTTATTATCATAATTTACATACCAATAGTTTTTTCCTTCTGACTCCATCTTTAATAAATTTCTTTTTTTATATAATTCTATGTTTTCTATATATTTTACATCACTTTCAAAAATTTCTTCATATGATACATTTTTATATTTAATGTCATCTTTTATATAATATAATCCATCTTCCATATAAAAATCATCTTTAAAAATAGAGTTCATCATCATTTCTTTTCTTTCTAATTGAATTTCTTCATTTTGTAGTTCAGTAAATGCTCTATCTTCAATTCCATTGATTCCTTTATTAAAAACTGTGATATTAAATAAAAAAAATAAAAAAAATACTATTTTTTTTATTGTATTTAAATTATTATTAGTTTCTTTATTCAAAATTACAGCTCCCTATATAAAATAACATTGACAAGTTAACATAAAAAAGGGTAATATGTCAATCTAAATATTGGAGATTGTATGGAAGAAAACAAAGAAAGAGATTTGTTATTTGCTTTAAATGAACAGGCTATTTTAGAAGAAAAAAAGAACACATCATTAGGTGATTTAGAGTCTCCTGTTTTTGTTATGGATTATCTACCTTTAAAAAAATTTAACAATCTCGTTATATATATTAATAAACAAAAAACTTTCTATCTCTCAACTGTGTTAACATTTTTAATATTAGCGACAGGATTATTTTTTGCAAATAACACTGAAGAATACTTTATGTTATCATTATTTATTTTTATATTTCCTGTCGTTTTTATTACAGTCAAATTTACATCATTTTTTATTAATTTTTTTAAACTGATAAAAAAAGACAAAACCTATCTTAAAAAAATATTTGAATACAAAAAAGAATATAAATATAATTTGAAAAAATATAAAGAGGCGTTAAATAATCAAAATGAGTTTTCAATCAATATAAACTCAAATATTGATTTTAATGATTTTAATAAAGATAAATTAAGAAAAGAAGCTCTTAATATTATATTTACTCAAGATACTTATCATCGAATAGATTTTGTTGATGCTTTACTTTTTGGTTATTTAGATGATGAATCTAAAAAAATATTTATAGAAAGAAAAAAAGAAATTATAAAAAATAACAATATTGAACTAGAAGAAATAAAAAATGAGAAAAAAATTGAAATGTTAAAAGAAAATGCTGTTTTCAACAATTAAAAGGATCTAAATAACGAGAAATGACTTAATAATTAATAACTTGTGTTATGAATATGGGTTAGGTGAAATATCTAAGGATGAAAACTTAACCTTCCAGATTGGAAGTGCTATTAATAGTTGTTTAAATGAGGGATTTGAAAAAGGTAAAGCGAACGAAACTCCGTTAATAGAGATTACAAAAATTATTAATAAATACAATATTGATCAAAATTTAAATAATGAATTATTAATAAATATAAGAAATGCTTTAGAAAAATCTTTTTTTGATGGTTATATTCAAGGAAAAAAAATAAATAATTTTTGTGAAAATACAAAGCATGAAGAAACCTATTTAATTGGAGAAATAATAAAAAAAATGGCTAAACCTGAAGATTTACTTTTTATGAATTATTTAACAGATAATAAGGATTAATTAAATACTAATTTTTGATTAATTATTTTAGGCACTTTATTATATTCCTTCGCATTATACCACAATTGAAAATCTAAATCATATATAGACATTTTTGGCTCTATCTTTCGAGATAGAGCTATAAATTCTTGTTCAAGTCTATTATATTGCTTTCCTGAAGGAGTTTGTTTAGGAACATCTTTTACTCCATTAGATGATAAAAACTTTAATATATGAGTATCTAATACAGCGATATCTTGAATGTCTTCTCTATTATAAAGCATAAAAAAGCGAGAACTCTTTTTTCCAATTCCTTTTATTTGTTCTAAATCTTGTAAAGAACATTTTGAAACGTTGATTTTTGTATTTTTTATATCTGTAAAAAATTTTAATAATAAAGAATATTTACCTGTTTTATTTTTTTTTAACAATAGCATAAGTGATTCAAAATCATTATCAGAATAATTATTAATAATAAAATCAAATAAAGATTTTGGTTTCTCTGAATCTTTTATTATGTCATCTATTAAATTATTTGTTTTATTCATCATCATCGTTGAACTTTTCCCTGCAACCAGCACAGAAAACAGAACAAAAGATTCTTTATAAAAAAGGTTATAATTTAATTTTCCTTTAACATCATTTGGATCTATATGTTTTTTATTAAAATTCATATGTATAAGCTATTCCTATTTTTTCATCAGAACCAAAATCATCGTCTGTTTTAAAGGCAAATAATTTTGCTGAATTATGTTCATTAAATTTATAACTTGCACCACCACCAAACCAATAACCAGTATAATCATCAGAACCTTTTGATGCACCACCAAATCCCATTAAAGAAAGTTCATTAGTTAGTGGTTTCATGGCAAAAGCACCTAAATAACCAGAATGAGTTGAATTCGAAACTAATACATAATCACTACGACTAAAATTAAAGTTTACAATACCTGCGTCAAAAAGCCAAGAGCCACCTATGCGCCATTCTTCTGTTTCTGTGTTAATTCTTGCCGAAACCATTCTCGCTTGATCTAAACCAATAGAACCTGTTATTGATAATCCATCAACATAACCTATTTCCGCTTTCGTTATTATTTTTGTAGGATCATCTGGATGTTTTTCTGTAGCTTGGGCATTTATTGAAAGCATTAAACCTAATGCTACTATTATTTTATTCTTATTCATTTTTATTTTCATTACCTTATGTTAGTTTTGATATATTTATATATCAAAACATAATTAAAGCAATTAAGACTTTCTTAATTATTATTTAATGATAATTTAATTAATTATATGTTTTTCGTGTATAATTCCAATATAGTCACAAATAGATAACGCTTTATTTAACTCTTCTATATCAAACTTTCCTGTAATCATATATTGCTCAGATGTATCAAATACGTCTTTTTTCATTGATTCATTTAATGCCGTCATCCTATTAATAAAATCATCATGTCTTTTTTTCACTTCTATTAATGAACCGTGTTTAAATAAGACAGCCATCCTTCTTTCTTTATCTTTATTCGAATAAGTATAAGAAATAGAAACCTCGTTACCTGCGTTCAAAATGAATTCACCATTATTGTATAAATGATATTCGTTATTCTCTAATTTATATTCCATAAACACCTCATATATTTTTTTCAGGCTAAATATAAATCATTTTATTAAAAATATCAACCTTTTTAAAAATTATAATTTAAGGAAATCATTGCACCATCATCTTGAATATGAAACTTAACTACTTCACCTGTTAATACACCTAACCCACAACCCAATGCATCATAAGCTAAATCTTTTCCATCAAAACCACCATAATCAATCTCATCATAAATCTCTTTGGCTAAACCAAATGTCATACAAGTTGCAAAGCTATATCTGTAATCATCAAAAAAATACGTGCTTCCTGCACCTATTGCTGTTGAAACAGCTAGATGTTTTTGTTTGTCTTTTTCTACAGCCATTGCATTTGAGCTTGCGATAATTAAAATCGAACTCAATATTATCCTTGATATCATATTTTATTCCTTTAAGTATTGTAAAAATTATATATATCAATTTACAATATATTTTAATCTATTACAAATAAAATATACTTATTGTTTATGAATTTTTTAGAAATTTTTTGTTATTGTTTTTTCTGTGTTGACGTGGAGGGGCTTGTTTACTGATAGGTTTGTTATTTGTTTTGATATTTTTTTTATTTAAAGTTTTAGTGATATTATAATGTTCTTTGAAAATATTATAGTGTTTTTTTTATAATTTTAAAAAAAACGCCCATATTTAATGAGCGTTTTTATTTTCTTACTTTATCTTTTTAATTTATTAGACGATTTCAAAGCAGCCTTTAGTTCTTTTCTTAATTCTGGTTCTTCTTTAATTTTATTTAGAATGTAAGATTTAAATGATAACTCATCTGTGATTTCAAGATCACTTCTTTCAAACTCATTACCGTCAATCGTTGAAATATTTTCATACTCATCTAAGTCAGAATGGTAATCTAACATAAATGCCTGATGGTCAAACGTTTCATATAACTCAGTAAATTTAGATTTTTCTAAAGATACTGAACGACCATTTTCTCTAATTTCAAGTTTTTTATTTTCTAGTTCAGATTCGTTTTCTAAATCAAATACTACCATTTCAAAAGACATATCTTCTGGCTCTAAATATTTTCCAACAGGGTTATTTACTGTCATATCAACAGATTCGTGAATTACACCTGTTAAAGATAATTTAGAAATCTCTTTTCCATTTTTATTGGATACAATAATAGATAATGAATCATTTTTAAAATCTTCAATAAATTTAATACCAATCCCAAAAGATTTTAATTCAGAATCAACTTTCAGAGTTTCTTTTTCTACTGAAATTGAATTTACTTTTTCAATTAATTCTTTTGTAGTATATTCGCCTGTTATTTCTTCTTTTGTTAATTCTAGATTTTTAATTTTAGAAACAGTATGATCAAATATAAAACTGCCTTTTTTCGGATCTGATACACTAACACCATATTCCTTTAAAATATCTAGTTTTTCATCAAATAATTTTTGAAGTTCTCGCTCTCTTATTTCATTTTGCTCTGAAAAGGTTAGAAGACTTCTTTGACTTACAATACCCAAATCTTGAACATCAGTTTTAGAAACAAAATAATTTTTAACAACATCCTGAGATGCACTGAAAGCTCCTAATGTTTTTTCTCTAAAAATAAAACCATCTACACCATTTATTTTTGCAGATGTTGCTTCTGCTTGTTTTGAGTGCAAAGAATTGTCAACAAATGAAATTTTATGTGTATTAATTCTTTTTGTTTCCTCATCTCTATTTTCTAAAAAAGCTTTTTCTGTTTTTTGAAATTGGACAAGCTCTTTTTTTGCGACCTTTAATGTTTCTGATGGGGTCACTGAACAGACATCTTCTGATGCAAATTCATAGAAACTACCATTTGTATGATAATAAGCATAACCTTCTACACCATCTAAATTTGCTTTCATTCCTGAAAAAGAACCTTTTTCATTATTTATTTCGAATTTTTGTAATTCATTACCTGTCATTTTTTCAGTTACTAGTGATTTAAACTCTCTAGCATCTTCACCTAAGTATGTAAACATTTGTTAATCTCCTTTATATAACATAATTATATTATAGCATTAATAAAAAAATAAGAAACACCGAAAGTATTTCTTATTCATTTTTCTATCCTATTTTTTGGAACTTATAATTACTTTTAATAATTTGATTTACATATGTTCCTTTTCTTGTTGATGTAATTAATTCTTCATAAACTTCTTTCTCTACATCGAAATAAACATAGATTATATGATTCATCATAATATATAAATCTTTATCATTATATTTAAAGCCATTAATCCATTTAGAATCAGAAATAGAAATAAAATCACTAGGAACGACTGGCTCTGAAATAAGAGCTTTTTGTAAGTCTAATAATATATTATCTGGTAATCTTTTGTTATCTAATCCATAAGCTTGTGATATTGCATATCTATTAAATTGAACACCATAAACAGGTTTTTGTTTTTCATTATAAATGGAAACAATAGAACAGCGACCATTTTTAACTTCTTCTGAATACATACCATTGCCAATACAGAAGTTTAAATCCTCGCCTAAATCAACAAGATCATAATGAGTTTTTGGCACTCTAATTATTAGACCATTATTAATTTTAGTATTGTCGAGTTTTAAAATATCATCTCTTTGTTCGAGATTAAAATCTTTTGATTCTAGTTTTAAAGACATTCTTGTTAATGAGTCGTGAATATCTTTAAAATTAGAGGGTTTTGAAGGTAAAAAGTTAAGTTCTCTTTCTTCCTTGATTTTTTTGAACATATAGATAATATCATTTAAATCACGTAATTGATCTTTTAAAACTAGTTGTACAACCCTTTCTTCTGGATAGATTTTTAGTAGCTCTTTTGTGAAGCCAACTGTTAAAAATCTTGATTCTCTACTTCTATCTACTGCTTTACAATGGTTTAATATTAAGTCTACATTTAAATCTAAATGAAAAGATAATATTTTAATTAAATTTAATACGTTAATGTCTGGATTAGAAACAGAAAAAAGAGACATCGTAAATTTTCTAAGTTTCTTTGTCGGATTTTTAAAAATTTTATTAGTTAATACGGTAATATCTAAACCATATTTTTCATCAATCGAGTCCAAAACAAGTTTTGTAGACTTATTATCAAAGTTTTGTTCTTCTAAATAATCTCTTAATTCAGATTCTTGCTCTATAATCGTTGACATATTTTATCTCTTTTTGTTTAATTTTGTAGATTATATTATATCAAAAACCCGATTTAAAAGCAATAAAAAACACACCAAGAAGATGCGTTTTTATAATTTGCTATTATGTTTATTTTAACATAATGTATTTTAATAATATAGCCATTGTTGCCGTATCTTGCATCTTATCTTCAAGAACTAATTTTTTAATTTCTTCAAGAGTATATCCTTTTAAATTTTGAATAAATTCGCTTTCTTCGTGTTCCATATCTCCAAAGTTTTTAATTTTTGCATAAAAACAATGAACAGGAAAATCACTTAGATCACCTTTTATTGCGCCCATTTCTTGAATTGATTCAATAATACCACCAGTTTCTTCTCTTACTTCTATTTCTGCTGTTTCTAAAGGTGTTTTATTATTCATTCCCATACCTTTCACTGTTTCTAAGAAAAATTCTTGTGGTGCATATCTGAAAATTTCTTGAAGGTAAACCTTATCTTCATATTCACAAATTATAGCGACACCATAATTTGGAAACCTTTCTGCTAATGAATATCTAAAGTAATACCCTTCTGATTTTCCGTCAAAACTTACTTTATCATTGAATACTCTTACAAATCCATTATCTAAAATCAGGTTTTCTTCTAATTTATTTATCATTTTAATTCCTTTTGTTAATGATTTTTCTTTTACATATTAAGTATTATAATATATTTTTGTTATAATACAATTATATTGAAAATAGATTCGTTTTGAGTTCTTTTATTATTAATAATAATAAATTGTGATATAATATAATAAACACTAAAACAACGGATTTTAATATAATGGAATTGAACAAATTTATAGATGAAAAAATAATAAACACTTTTGAAATAAGAGAAAAAGACAAAGAAATTGCTAATCAGTTATTTAATATTATTGATAAGGAAGATGTTCTTTATTATTTTAAGGGATTAAATGATTTTTCATCAACATCAAAATATAAAGGGTTCGATTTAAAATCCCTTCAAGAATCAAATAATGTAAAAGGATTTATAAAAGGAGCTAATACTAATTTTAAAAGACTTAATTCTATTCCTCAAAATAAAAAATTTAGGAAAATACAATCAACTATATTAGATAAAAATGTTTCTTTAGATTATTTTCTTTTATGTCATGAAAAATTCATTAACAATAAATCATTAATGAAGAAAAATCAGATAGATTTTATAGAATGTATGGAAACGATAATAGACGATGATAGCTTAACGAAACAAGACATCAATAAAATAATTGAAAATCTTAGTGATAATATTGAAAAATTAAAAATAGATTCTAATGGTAATAAGTTGATGCATTCAATTATTTCAAATAAATACAAATTCTTAATAGATTCCAATACTGTTCTATTATTTAAAGAATGCTCAAAGCAATCTATAACAAAACAACAACTTCAAAAATCAGTCGCACCAAAATTAGCGGCAATGAGAGAACCTGAAGAGTTTAATGATTTAATTATTAATGCTCTAGGATTTGATCAAGTTTGGAACAAAACGTTTTTAAAAGAAAAAATACAAGATGCTAATGCTGAAGTTTTATTTGAAGATGAAACAAGTCTTTATGTAGATATTAGTACATTTGAACAATCTAATCTTTTAGGTTCTAAAATGTGGTGTTTAACAAGAGATGAAATTCATCTTGAGGATTATTTATACAAAGATCATTCAAGACTTATTTTTAAATTTGATTTATCTAAAGATATTACTGACCCAAATAGTTATGTGGCTGCATTATATAAAAATAATGAATTGGTAGAAATTTATGATAAAAATGATGATATGTTTAGAGACGGTATCACCTTTGAAAATTTCGATAATATAAAATTTCCTAATTCATCGAAACTAACAATTAAAAATAAAAACATTAAATATGAAAACATGATAAATAATGAAGACTTGCATTTAGAATTGCCTTCTTTTATGAATTTAATTAATTTGAATAGATTTGATTTAATTGATAAATTAGATTGTTCCGATATTGAATATCACTTATCTGGATTTGGATTTGAAAAAATAACAAAAGCGATTAAAGGGTTAGAAAATAAAGAGGCTGTTAATTACTTAATTAATAATAATCCTCTACCAAGAAATGGAATGCTAAGAGATTCTATCTATTATATGTTTATGGCAGCAGCAATAAATACAAATTATTCTGTAGAAGATGTTATTCAATTAGGAACAGAAGATAGAAGAGTTACTAATCAGATTAAAAAATTAAAAAAATATATTGATGAAAATCCTAAAGGCTATAATAAATTAGATGCAACTGAATTTTTCTTCAATGAAAATGATATAGAGAAAACGAAAACTGTTCTTAATTTATTTAACGATGAAGGAATTAAACCTTCTCATTTTATATCTTCTCAATCATTAAAGAATTTAAACTCTGAAATGCTTTCTACGTTTATTGAAATTGAACCTGACTTTTTAAAACAAATTTTTGAATTAAATAATAAGAGAGCTATTATCTCTTTATCTTCAAACAACTTTAATAAAAAAATTGAAAACCAAATCATTAAAGCTATTCCTAATAATGAGGAATTTAAAGCTTTAATTAAAAGAAGGGTGGATATATTAAATCGTAACGGTGATAGTGATAGTGCTAAACGATTAAATAGATGGATTGAGCAACCAAAAAAGAAATTAAAAATGAAGAATTCATAATAAAAGCGACCTTATAGGTCGCTTTTTATTGACTTTTCTTATTGTAATAGATTATAATCTTCATAAATATATAAGGAATAAAAAGATGAATACTGACCAATTATACAAAATCAGACAAGTTATAGAAAATAGACGTAACGAAGTTATTGATAGAAACCCTCATGATCACGAATTTGAATCAGGGGCTGAAGATTTTGAAGCCAATATTTTAGGGAGTATTGATTATTGTATTTTTAGTGAAGATCTTATGGAGATAGAAAAAGTGACATTAGGGGAAACTATTTTTACATTACGTTCTATATTAGGTTTGCTTGAAAGTGACGGAAAAGATGAATCTATTCGAGATTACGGACATTCAAAAATGGTCACTAATCAATTTGATGACTTTGATATTAAATATGAACTTATTGAAAAAGAATTTCAATCTGAAACTTTAGATGCTGAAGACAATTATGAACATTTGTATATTTTTACTGACTCTGGCATCAAGATTAAAGTTCAATTACTTTCTTTTTTCTATATGATTGGTAATGAAATAGAAGATTACTTATATCATTGGAAATTTAAAGATGTTAGTTTTCATACAAATAAGATAAACGATTTAATTAAATTTATATTACAAAATTAAATTTATATTACAAAATTAAAACAAAAAACCTTCGCTCTGAAGGTTTTTTAGTTTATCTATTTTTTTTGTATTTTTTTAATTCTTCTTTTATTTTAGAATATATATAATCCAAATCTTTTTGAATAGGATAATTAACTTCATCTTCTCCGTATAATATATTATCTTTATGTTCAATGTAATTATTTAAAATCATTTTAACAATCTCTGGATGATTTAATGTTATGTATCCTCCTATTTGTATTGAATCTATAATTGATAAACAATCGTTATTTGATTGAACAGCGATAGCAATTGAGTTCGTTTTATACCAAGAAAAAACATCTATAAGTTCTTCAAATTTAAACATTTCTTCAGAACCTTCATTATTGGGATCTATAATTTGATTTTCTACCAAGCCTTTTAAAATAATTTCATAATCTTTTAAAAATACTTTCGTGAATTTATAATCGGTCTTATTCATGTTATCTTGATTATGTATTTTTATTTTACCTTTTAAAAAATTATCAATTCTTTCTAAGGCGTGGAGCAAACATAAATAGTCTGATTCTGGACTTTCCATCCCTATTTTAAATGTCACATCTTTTTTTCCACAATCGAAACATACTTTTAAATCTGTCATTATTTACCTTTTTTTTCTAGTTCATAAATGTGATCGATTAACTCTTCTGTTGTCATTCTTGAAATTTTTATCGCAATTATTGATTTTTCTTGAGATTCTTGAAATTCGTTTTTCATTTTTTCTTTCCAATTATCACCAAACTTATTTTCACAATCTTTTTCTTTTCTTTTCATTCTTAAATTCATCGCTTTTTTTTCATTCGGAGTCATAATAATTCCTTAATTAATAGATTCAAACGATTGATATTTTCTTCATCGTCCATATAATTCAGTAACAAAATATTATATTGATAATTAGTTTCAATTAAATCTGCTAAATAAAATAAATCATCCAGTTCTATTTTGGGATTTATTTTTTCTATTAAATCCATAATAACACTATAAGATTCATTATAGGTTCTAAGTTTTTCATAAAGTTTTTTTTCATTTAAACTAGGTTCATTTTTTAAAACATATTTAAGTGTATTATATTGTGATATTAATAATCTTATTTCTCTATTTTCTAAAATATTTATTTTTTTATTTACAATTTCATTTTCAACTTTTTCAAGAAAATGTTTGGAACATACTTTATTATATTTATAAAAGAAAAAAGAAGGGGTTTCACAATATTCACAAGTTTTTATATTTTCTAGAGATGAGATCTTTTTATTACAATGAATACAAACTCCATTTCCTGAATCTGATAATCTTTTATATTTATGCCCTTTACAGTTAATAATTTTTTGTTGTTTATCCCAAGCATTTTTTTCAGCTTCTTTAAATGTTTCTCCATCACCTCTGACATAGTGATTTTCATAGAAAACTTCAATAAATGCATTTCCACCAACGAAACTATTACCATCTTCAGCATTAATGTTATTACTTTTCCAATCGTAAGGAGACGTGTATTCCTTGCCAGAAAAAAGTTTAATTATTGTTGACATTTTTAATTTATCCTCACTCTAAAGATAAATATATTATAACAGAAAAAAACGTTGTTTACAATTAAATTCATATATTTCATAATGATATTTCTTTCCCTTTTTCCTATAAAAAACGTGCTTTTAATCTTATATTGTGTTATAATGGGTTTATTAAATTATGTAATCTTTAAGGAATAAAAATGACCAAACCGATATATCTTATTTTTGATGGAAATTCTTTCATTCATCGTGCTTATCATGCGCTACCCGCTTTTACGAATAAGGCTGG
>JAVCKV010382707.1:0-13059 GCA_032274145.1 Herpochondria borealis | reverse complement strand
GGTTTCGTTAGTAACCCGGAATGGAAAGTCCCTATCCCTAGCTGCCGTGCCGTGTGCTTTCGCTCAGGCGATTTCGGCAGAGGATGTGGGTGGGTGGGTGCTTAAACTAGTCTATTTTTTCCCTTCGAACCGTTCGTTCGCAGCTGAGGGACTCTCGTCGATTTCGCGAGTTGTGACGAGAGCGCTCAGCTGATCGTTCCCGGTCCAATCCTGGTTCGTGACCGATCCTCAGAAGACTGCTCAGGATTGAGACAGCCTCTGACGAGCTCTTATCGAACTCGATTTGTAGTTGCGTAGTTCGGTCGGTGGGCGTCTGAAGCCATTCCCGATCGGGCATAAGGGCTTGGTTGTTGTGATCGTGATGGGGGGATAGACGCCCTCCGTCTAGTCACGTCGGTGTGCTTGTCGCGGCACCTTCCCATCGTTGTCTCCGATTCGATGGACGGAGCTCCAAATCTGTGAGCGAGCTCGGCTATGCGCCCTCGTCGGCGCGGTCGCCGTTCGTCCGCCTCGTCGTCGTAAACTCCTACTCCTGCAGTTTTAGTACTGGCACTAGAGGCACTCTTTGTCAGTGCGTACTACGTAGTATCGTACAATTTTGCGTGTGCTCATCCGTACTTGTCACCTCACATTTGATCTGGTGATGATCTGAATCACTTAAAATGCTAAACAACTATACCATATGAATCAGCCATACCATCAAGACTGGCCCTGCTGGTTCAACTAGAGGAGTCTGCGAATGCACTAGACGCCAATTTAGAAAATGTATATGACAATAAATCCTCTAGGTTGAACTGAGTTGAGGCAAATCTTACCAAAAGAAGTACCGAAGGATAAGATAGCGATCCTAACCGCTCCCATGCCCACAAAGTCTAGAAAGGTGGCACCGAACATCCCTCAATCATCGGGGATCCAGAAGTTATCAGCAATGACACTGTTATCTCCAGAACGTTCTTTCGAAAGACGCGTTCGTCTTTCCAAAGCTTCTTTGTAGCTCATGGATCCATCCTTGATAGTCATGGAAAAATCATGAAGTGCCGAACGAAAAGAGTCCGCATTGGACAGACAAGGCGACGATGAAATAGCAGTATCAACCATTTCGGTCACCCATGATTCTTGTTGGGGTGGTACAGTTGCTGTGGATCGAATCCGCAAGGTTGGATCCACAAGATGGAAGCAACACAAAGTACGGTGACCTGATCGATTCGCATCATCCAATTTGACAGCGCCGGTTTTGTGATGCAAATAGTTGGGCCATACCAAAATGCGTCCAGGAAAAGTTTCGCAGGTGCCCAGCTGTGTTCCGTCACTGCCGATAGATCCATCACGAAAGTGAAGCCCTTTTTCCTTGACATTCTCCGAATCGAGGTAACAACATGCCGATGCGACAATGCGCTCATCGTACGTGCCCTCAACATGCCAATGGCCTTCGATAAAGTTGTCAGTATGCTCACCATCCAAGTATGCTATTTGTTCTGCCCAAGTCATGGAATCCAAATCAGGCTTTGCTTCCGGTTGGAGTTCCATTGAAATCAGTTTCACAATCACTTGAAGGGGACGATCATGCAACTGAACTGTTCTCCTTTCGCCAGTGTACTTGGGTGGAGAGAACTTTGGTATGGAACGCTCCACGACTTTTGGCTGTGGAGTACTCATGTGCGGACGCCAAGAAGGGCGTTCCTCGGACTCAAAACGTGGTAGCTGCCTACGGACCTTGCCCTCATCGTTCACCTCGGTGAGAACTTCTTCCATCAATGGCAAGGTTTCAACAAAGAGCTCCCCAATCTTGTCGTAAAGGCCTTGATATTTGATGGGGTGGAGGTTATTGATGTAGCTGTTGATGTGGCATGTATGATTTGTATCATTGCTATTTGGTGCTGCAGACGAGACAAAGAATTCACTTGGTAGCCATTGAAAGTTGCTACTTTCTGCCAGTGTAGGTGGCTCCACCTCAAATCGATGATAGGGATTCCCGTAAAGATCATGGTTTCGTAGTCCTTCTGTGTCTGGTCGTACTGGTTTGTCGTTGTTGACAATGCCTTGAACGCCCAAGAAGTCATCCCACAGAGGAGTAGAAACTGCATCGGCTCCTACGTCTGGTAGGACACGAGTAACACCCTTTTCGTAGGCATAGAGTGACGGATGGACCAGCTGATGGAGTTTCTTGTATTTTGGATGTACAGCCATGGTTGACATAGACTTTTCTTGGTTTTGTCGAAGGGTTTGTAAATCTTCCATGATCGACAAACACAATTTCCTTGGAACATCATCTCTCGACAAAACTAAACCAGCTTTGCAAATGGCAGCTGGTGTTCCGACACTGTCTAGGAATTGTTCGCATCTCCAACGGCATTCTTCCACGGCATACCGTAACACGCCTTCCTTGTAATGCCTCAATGCGTCGGACGACCATTCTTGGATAGAGTCTTCGATGTTGACTTTTGTGGTCCAATCGTTTTGGATGACGATCTTGCGGACACATTTATCAACATCCGTCTCTTGACAATCTCGAAAGCGACGCCTGTCTGTTTCCCTTGGAATATCAGGCATCGGAAAGCCATCGGTGTCTCGAGGGTGGCAAACGATGCCATGTTGCAAGTTGAAGCGTGCACTTCTTCGACACCATCACGGGCGACAAAGTTTACAAGCGAAGACCAAGGGAAGACCTTCGTTTTGTCTGAAGGAGTTTTGCCCATATTGATTTGGGAATCTTGAAGCTTGAAGAAGAGTGTTTAATTCCCGTCGGGGTTATCGTAATTTGAGTTTTGTGTGAGCTTACGCAAAAACTGATTCGCCTCCCACGATGCTTCCATGGTGTTATAGATATACTCAAATCAGACCCCTGTTTGGATTCGTGGAAGCCACGCCCTCATAGTTGTTGCCTATGTAAAGGTCAAATCCGTGGATCGAGTCCAGTCTAGTCATCATCCATGATTCACCACCAACCCGTCCAAGGAAGCCCAATTCCATTTGACGGTTTCAAAGCCCCTTCAACCCTTCGAAACTTGCATGTGGAGGTCGTCCTCTGGACGCTACTACTTCGGGTCTTTAGTGGTCGGCAGCAATTCCATTGTTCTACATGTACTTGTGGAACGTGATGTTCAATCTCCCATGTGGGATACATCATACTGTCTGTGCCATATATCATAGTCCGAGCAGCCACACTAGCAGAGTGTACGCACAGTGCAAACTTATACTTCCTACTATCCTAGAGCACATGTATGCGCACTCTAGCATGGGGATCGAAGGCGCACGCTGTGACATGATGAGGTTCGACTTCATAGAATCTGAGTACGCGTACTATATAGTAGCTACTATGTGTAGAGTGTACTGTATGCAATGCAAATGTTTTCTTCCTATCACCCTAGCACACGTCTGACCATACTCACACTCAAGTAGAGGAAAAGATAACAGATCGGTGTCCAAGGATGCTTCAATCAGTGGTGAAACAGCGCGCAGCATCAGCACCTTCTTCGGGCTAGTTTTTCCTCGCGTGCCTTTGTGTCTGAAAACTTGTCTAGCTAGCTCTAGAGTAGAGAAGGCTAACGTTATCATGCACTTCTTTGCAGGATACTTGGCGCTCAAATAAAAAATCTTCTACGCCGTGTTTGTTAGGAGAGGGACTGTCATGTCGGGTTCTCCAGTGTCAGTCGAGTTGACTCAAAAGATTCAAATTCAAAAGCACGCCGCCGCCGTCACCTCAAATTTTCAAATCTACGGCAAACCAGTACTGGCGCAGATTGCACGAAATCCTGGAGTCACACTTTGTGGTCCTTGTATCATCCCTCCAGAATGCCTCTCTCCCCCATGAGCGCTAGCTGACATGTATAAATGGGAGCTCATTTATGCTGTTGCATTGCAGTCATGAACCACCTAGACGACGAACATCTTCTTGACGAAGATTACAAGCCTCAAGAACCTACAGGTGTTCCGACAACCGTTGAGATACCCGTGAAGAACGACATGAATGTCATTGAACGTTGGGAAGAGAAGATATCTCCGTCGACACCTCCTCCTTCGTCCTTCGAGATGCTCCCAGTAGCGCCCCCAGTCATTGTAACTCCATCATCGGAACGATCTACTCGTCAACGAGGACAGTTTGACGATGCTTGTTGTGTGAGTGCTTCGACGGAGGAGCACCCACCCACACTTCGACTTCGAGGACAGTCGGGAAACGAGTCGGAAGAGAGCTATGCCAATGACGATGCTCGTGATTCCTTTATGGGATCAAACAGTGGAGCTATCTCGTCTTTAAAGAAGTCCCCTTTTCATGAGATGGCTGCTACTGATCAGCTGGGACGAACGACAGATTCACCAGATGATGGTGTGAATGAGCAGCGCAGCAATGACAATGACTACGAAATCATGAGCAGCAATGATGATGATGACAACGACGACGATTCAGTCAAGACCCAAGAGTCGTTGCCGTCCCCTGAATGTCGTTTGCATTCTGAGTTCCATCCTCCCAAGTTTGATGAATCCTACAGTAAGTTCTTTCTTTCCAAACCAGTGTTGGAAGAAGAAGTCAAGGAGACCAGCGAATCCATCTACAAGAAGATGGATCAAGTGCTCAAAACGATTGAGCAAGAAGGACCGGAGGCCTACGAGAGGTACAAGCAGCAAAAGAACTCGACTACTACCAAAGAACCTGAAAAGGTCGTCGAGGAGCAAGAGGGCAAGACCTTGTTGAACGAGCAAGCTTTGGAGGCTGCAATGATCAAGGGGTCTCCACGCGACTATCAGGTTGCCTTGTTCGAAATCGCCAAGACTCGCAACACCATTGTTCATCTTGGAACAGGCAAGGGCAAGACGTTGATTGCACTCTTGTGTATTGAACACTTTGCAGGCAAGAACAAGAACACGAATCAGACACTCTTTCTCGTTCCCAGTGTCGCCCTCGCGCTGCAACAGTCCAACACCCTCCGCGCCAATCTACCCTACACGGTTCAAACGGCCTGTCGCAGCATGGTCCGAAGTGACAAGGCACGTGAGCAACTCAGCCAAGCCCACATCTTGGTGGCTACGCATGGTGCCATGCACGATTTGCTCATGCACTATGGAGACCTCTTCGATCTTTCCAACTACAGTCTTGTTGTCTTTGACGAATGCCACTACGCTCATGGCAATCACCATTACAAGACCATTCTGGAAAAGTGGTACAAACCATTGTCAGAACAAGATCGACCACACATCTTGGGGCTGACCGCTTCGCCTCTCATCAATGTCAAGCACACGCACTCAGATGAACAGCTGGGGAGTATGTTGGAGACGTTGGAGGAAACTCTGGATTCTCAGTTGGCAACAGTCAAATCCGACAACGACAACAACAACGAGGAAGGTGAAGACGTTGCCACTACTGCCATGAACGCTGCTGAGAAGCAAGTGCGATACTTCAGCGCCCACGAACCGACAGATTTCCCTCCACACGACTTGCTGCCGATTCATGACTCGCGTCCTCGCGAACTAAATCAATTGATTGTCTTGTACCAAGAGCTGGGCCCTCTCGCAGTTTCCGTGTATTGTGAGAGCCTCCAAAAGGAAGTTTCCTGCAATGTCTTTGAAGGCGAAACCCAAGAGCAGTTTGAGTGTCTCGTTCATCATTTGGGATCGATTGCCGAGTACTGTAAGGTACAGATTCAGGCGTGTCCACCGCACAATGGCGGTCGTACCGACAAGTTGATCAAGCTAGATGAGTTGCTGCAGAAGGAGGTCGTGAACAATGATCAGAATGATGCGGTAGGGTTGGTCTTTGTTCAGCGTCGAATCACAGCCATGGCACTGCATGCCTACTTACGCAGAAATGCCACCAAGGAGAACCATCCCTCCCCTCACAAGGCACCTTCTCCAAAGCAGTGTGCATCCTCGTCTGACAATGACAGAAAGGCTACTCCAATCGCACAGTGCCAGTTCGAAGACGCCGACGATGATTGTCTTAAAGGAATTCTAAAGAGAACGGTTTCTGATAAGAACGACAACTGTGATTTGGATCAATTTGCCGATGCCGACGAAGACGATGAGCAGCCCCCACGAGCAGTCTATGAACCCTTGCGAGAAGAAGACGAACCAAAGCAACCTCCGCGCAAGAAAATATGTCCAGTCGACGATCAGTTCACCGACGCCGAGGAGGAAGAGACCCACATCAACGATGGCGCGGATCGATTCAAGAACAGAATTCGATGTGGGGTTCTCGTTCGACAGCCCACCCAGATCTTCAAGTATCTAAACTCCTCGAACCGTGCAACCAAGGACGTCGAGATGCTCCTGGAGCAATCAGAGCAAGAATGGCTTCACCAAGAAATGAAAATTCGAGAAACGCTGAACTCAATGAGAAAGAAGGAAATCAATGTTCTCATTGCAACAGCCATCGTGGAAGAAGGCGTCGATGTCCAAGCTTGTTCCTTTGTTGCAGTCTTTGATCCAATCGTGAGTTTACTACAATACATTGAGTTCAATCGTCCTCGTAAGTTTCCTCTGACTAACTCATTGTTCCGTATCAGACAACTACGAAATCCTACATTCAAATGAAGGGAAGAGCTCGTCAAAAGAGCGCAAGATTCTTTCTCTTCCTCGACGGACAGGATGTGAAGGCTGTGGAACTGTCAAGATTACAAGGTGCAGCACAACGAGTGCACTCCTTCATTGAAGGACGAGAGGACAAGCATGTTTCTCCCATGCAGATCCCACAGCCCATCGTGACGAGGCCAGTGTCAGACCCGTTGTTGACTGCAGAACTGCAAGCTGTCCAGCAGGGTGAATATCGAGCCCAACATGGCACGGTTGATCTCAAGTCCGCCAAGTCGCTTCTGAATAGATACGTCCTCAATATTCCGATTGACTCGACTGCTCGAGCCACCAAGGAGGCTCTTTTGCTTCACATGCCGACATTCGGAGAGAATGAGCTGGTTCTCCCTGCCCATTTACCCGTCGATGCCAGAGTAGTCTCGTTACCACCGCAATATGCGGCGTTGCCAAGTAGCGAGAAACAACAAATATTGTCCTTGATGGCATGTGTGCGACTCCACGAGCGCAAGTTGCTCAATGAGCGTCTGCTTCCATTACGAAAGAAGGATTTGACGCAAGAGGTCCTTCGTGTCGCAAAGAACCAAGTCGACAAAACGACTCCCTATGCTGCAAGTGTCAACACTCTTTTTTCAAGCGGAAAGCGAGAAGTCTTTCTCTATCCAATTGTGATCTCCGGCGAGAAGCTCTCGCAGTTTGAGGACGTGTTGACACGAGAGCCACAAAGTCTCGTTCTTGTTTCTTGTGAAAAGATCTCAACAAAGGTGGATTTGGAATCCAATTTCTACGAGTTGGGTGAACTCCAATGCAAGCTTGGTTCGGAGATCCCTTTCGTCCTGGATACGTCAAAGTGGGATGTTTGCACCGACTTCTTTTCTGTGCTTTTCAACGCTCGCTGGCGAAGAAAAACCAAGGGAGAATCGTTTCGAGGGCGCGATAAATCAGAGCGACAAGAAGTTCTGGCTCCCTACGTTGTAGGGCTTTTGGATGGGGAGGGTCAACTTGATTGGGAAACAATGAAGCAAGTCGTTCTCGATAGCAACCGCCTCTTATACCAACGTGGCGCAGCTTGTCAATCTTACGAACCATCACGCGCATTGGCAGTCCCAAGACTCTGCAATCCAGCGTACAATCTTTTTGCCAGTTACATCGTCTTGGGTCCAACTGACATGGATTGCTCCGAACCCTTTCCTGGAAGTATTGAAGGAGTCGCGACATTTCGAGACTACTTCATGTACAAATATGAATGCGAGGTTGCAGAAGATGACAAGCTCTTCTTAGCACAGCGACTATGGCAGCAACCCTCGGGGCAATCGACATTCGATGACATGGAAGTGACGCACAACGACGAAGAGCCTCTGCCCAATGGAATCAGCCAGGATACAATTCGGTGTCCCGGCCTTCCTACTGTCCTTCTGCCCCAATCCCTGTGTCGCGAAGCTACGTTAGCCGACCCGTATCTCTTGATGCTAGCTGCTGCGCTTCCACAATTCTTGTTCGAGCTAGAACGCCGCATGGTCGTGAAGAGCTTTCTGAGGTACTGTGAAGCCAGCTTTCCTTCTTTAGGAAACTACCTGAGCCAGTTGCCACAGTTTGAATTGCGTTCTGTTTTCACTGCCAAGTCCGTGGACGTCAAGGTCAACTATGATAAGTTCGAGTGGTTCGGCGATGCTGTGCTCAAGTTGCTTCAAACAGATGCGTTGCTTTCGACCCCGGAGCTGCGTTTGTGGGTGCAGCATTTGCACGAAGGTGATTTGAGCAATCTTCGATCAGCCATGTGCAGCAACGAGTATTTGCGCGCTGCATGCCAGAGAATTGGCTTTGAGAAGTTTGTTGCCACCGTGCCGCTCTCCAGAGGCAAATGGCGCCCGAGACATTTGGAGTCACACTTTCTTCAAGACGACGATGAGCAGTTGCCGAAACAGCCTGCAACCAGTGCGAGTCCAAAGGTATGCGCAGACATTATGGAAGCACTACTCGGTGCGGTATATATTTACCACGGATATGATGCAGCAGCAAAAGTTGGGCTCGAATGTGGTCTCTTGCTGCCTCAAGGAGATGGTTTGTCCCACTTGGCACCTCATCACGTTTCTCCAAGATCAATGCTTGTCGACGCTGCGACCACTCTCACTGGAAGACCAAAGTTCAACTATCCAGGTCTCATTGAAGAAGCGTTTACCCATCCCAGTGCTCTTCATGAACAAGTTCCATCCTACCAGAGACTCGAATGGATCGGTGACGCGGTACTTTGCATCGCCGTGCGTGAGTGGATCTTTCGAACCTTTCCCCACTTGGTTCTTGGAGACATGGTGACACTGGACGCAGCCATGGTGTCCAATGAAGTCCTTGGGTATCAATGCTACAAGACGTCACTGCACAAGTTGATCAACCATCGCGATCAGTCGCTGCCATCCAAAGTCGAGCACTACGAGTGGACCATCTCGGAGGTGGGTAGAGGCTTTTGGGGTAGCCATCCGCCCAAGATTCTACCGGATGTGGTCGAGGCCCTCTTTGGAGCAGCTCACGTTGACGGAGGCTTCGAGTCGGGTCAGGTTGCTGTCAAGACGTTGATGCGTCCAATCTTTGAAGCTGTTCGTTCGTTGGGCGGAGAAGCAGCAGTCGATGCCTTTGAGCACCCCATGACGAAATTGACCGAGATTGGTGGTCGGCTCTTTGAGGTAGAGGTTCACCGCGAGCACGAGTTTCTGCGCCGATGTGGTGAAAGGGAAGCATTGTGGCAAGGCAGTCGTTGGCGTCAAGCGCGCCTAGATGGTGGAGACTCTGCTGCCGCTGTCCGGTCCATGGGAGGAAACTTGATTGCTGCCGTGGAGCCGTCAGGGAAGAGTGCTCGTAATAGAGCTTGTGCTCTGGCTGTTGCAGTTTTAGAACAGAATCCAGCGTTGGCGAATCGCTGGAAAGAAGCTGCTGCCGTCATTGATCGTCATCTTTCACACGAAGAAGAAGAAGGCCATGTCATTGAGACGATGGATTCTGACGATACAGCCCATCAGTAGTGAGTGAGGTAGGAAGGACCGCAATCATTGCGCGCGTGGGCTTTCTCTGGTGTGTGCTGCGCACTTCTAATATATAGCCATGGTGCTAGCCACCACAAAATAGTGCTATTCGAAGGAACGAACTGTAGATGCTCATCGTTTGCTCACGTTCATAGCGTGGTGATTGACCGTGCTGAGCGATAGAGTGTGTCGCAGGGATGATGCTTCTTGATGTCGGTTGCGACCGAGTGAGTCACCCCTCCTTACCCCTACTACACAGCTCAGAGGGGTGCAACTTGGCAGGAGCAAACTTCAGTACTGTAGAAAACAATAAACCACTCAACTCATTTTTCTTAATTTTTGCTCTTGTTCTTGTGTTGATGCTCTTTCGTCGAAGTCAGCACCAACTTGTCACTTCACTCACTTGATTTACTTGGTTCCCTCAACGGCAGTACTCTGGTCCTTGCCCAACTCCATCAAGGAGTCATCAACCTGCTGCACAATCTCGGAATGAGAGTAATCGGCAGCGTTCTTACCAGCCTTGGTTTCTTCCTCAATTTGGCTCTTGATCCAGAAGTAGGTCTTTCCAAGTCCCTCCTTGATGGTCATGGTGGGTTCCCATCCCAGTTTCTCCATAATGAGCTTGTTGTTGGAGTTACGTCCACGAACTCCCATGGGTCCTTCAATGTGCTTGATGGGCAGCTTCTTGTCTTCAAAGCTGAGAGCAATGTTGGCAAATTCAATCATATCCACCATCTCAGTGGATCCCAAGTTAATGGGAACGTCACAGTCCGAGAACATGAGACGCAAGACACCCTCCACACAGTTGTCGATGAATGTGAAACTTCTCGTCTGTTTTCCATCACCCCACATTTCAAAGTGTTCCGTCGACGTCAATGCCTTGCGGCAAAAGGCAGCAGGTGCCTTTTCACGTCCTCCCTTCCACGTACCACGAGGACCGTAGATATTGTGAAAGCGGGCGATGCGAATGTTGATGGGAAAGTCGCGACCGTAGGCCAGGGCCATCTCCTCAGCGTAGAGCTTCTCGAGACCGTACATGTCTTGAGGACGGGCTGGCCAGGCGTCGGCTTCGACGAGACCAGGGTTGGCAGGATCTTCTTGCTTGGCCTCGTTGTAGACACAAGCGGAAGACGCGTAGAAGAAGGACTTGACGTTGTTGCGACGAGCAGCTTCGAGCATGTTCATGGAAATGGCAGTATTGTTAAAGGCCAAGACAGATTCATTGGAACAGATGAAACCCATGCCACCCATGTCAGCAGCGAGATTGTACACTTGTGTGCAGCCCTCGCAGGCCTTGCAGGCAACTTCGAGCTTACGGAGGTCACCGAGGACGAATTCATCACAAAATTCGTCGGCCTTCATGAATTCATTCTCCTTCCAGTCGACAACTGTCACTTTGTAACCAGCCTCTTTCAAACGCTTGGCAATGTGCGATCCAATGAAACCAGCACCGCCACCGACGCAAACTTTGGCTCCTTCGCCAGGGGGGAGAGTGAATTCAGACATGGTCATCTTGATTGAACTGTATGTTTATTACTTCTTCTAAAAGATAGATTATGATGTTGGTCGTTGACTCTCTTGTTGGAGGTTTCAAACTGATGTGGTTACAATGACCAAAAAGAGGTGCAATGACAGCCATCGAAGGATTGCACGTAGCTTTTCGTACTCGTAATAAGCCTCCCAACGGTTAGATCAGGGATCCAGATTTTTCAAGACCAGACCTCTTACGGGACTTCTGTACTAAGGTGTTCGTGAACTTCTCGATTTTGAATCACGATCGAGGCACCACCGAAGAACGTGAAAACTTGCAGTTCGGGAATGCGAGGTACCGTTTATTTAAATATTCATTCTTTATTACGCGAAATCAATTACATTTCAATTTTTAAGAGTGTCTTCAAGCTCGTGTAGCGGGCGAGGTCTGCTCGCCCAATTTTGAAAATTTGGGATGCACCAAATTCGGACGACAGTACCCCGTAACCGGTGTCGGTATGGAATAGCATTCTGAATTCGTGAACGAGAATACAGTAGATATTTACGTAGGAACCATGCGCCCATTCACGCTTCACATAAGAGGTGGTAGTACCGCACACCTCTGTTCACGCTTTGATCCTGCTTTCGCAATTCAATTAACCATTGGATCCTTTGACAACGAGGCAGAAGGCTTGTGTCGCTATCAAGATAGTCGGCTTGACATCTTGCCAACAAGGCGCTGCCTCTCGAACTAGTTCTTGAACCGCGAGAACATAGCAGTGATGTATGTGTAGAAGCTTAAACCTACCTCCAGGAAACCTAAGCACCAGGGTATATGCAGGTAAGAACGGGTGGTGCAGGTAGGAACCACACGAAATAGACTAGCTCCCATTCACGCATGGATCAATGCATTCACGCTCATCGTACTACTACATAGGACACCCACACATTATGTACAATACGCTTTGTGATCCAGCCTTTGCAAGATGGCGCCCTTCCATAGTTTAAGATATAACCATTGGAACCTTGACAACGAGGCAGAAGGTTTGTGTCGCTCTCGAGATCGTCGTCTTGAAATCTTGCCAGCAATGTGCTTCTCGAAGTAGCTTGAGCTGTATTCTATCCATTCAAGTCAAATCTAGGCTGCTGCACGGTTCGCGGTGATGTTCTGTATTGTGTAGAAAACTCAGCCTATTACTGCAAGCCAAAACACCTACCAAAACGCACCACGTACTGTAGGAACCACAATGGAACAGCTCCCATTCACGCTCATCATACATAGTAGGTGGCACACCCACACATTATGTGCCCGCTTTGATCCTGTTTTTGCAGAAGATGGTCGTGTTTCCTTGGCTTGCGTGTTCGTGCGCAGGATGGTGCTACACGCCGGGTACGAACTCGAAGTTTACGAACAAGTTAGTTCCTTGAATCAATCACCATCGTCAACCACCGTGCTGTGCAGAAGCTCAACCTCCAAGTAAGTAGTATATGTCAAGGAAGAAACCAAAAAGCATCACTTACTCTGTCGTCAAAGAAAGGCAGGATCGTGGGGATTCAAACAGAACGTCGACGCCTCCCTCGTTGAGTATTCGCTGAAGGACAACTTGGAAAAACGTTCAGTTTGATTTGCATGTTGAGTTAGAGTTTGCGTTGCTCTTTTTAGTGTTGCTATGAGAAAAGAAGCTAGCTACTCCGAGTACCAAATTGAGAGCTACAGTACCGGGTGGTACTAGTACTGTAGATATCAGCCGGCGACAGACGCCGCACGTGCGACGGTGGGACTGTCACCCTTCTTTAGGGTGCCACGTGGAAGAAGCAGAAAGATCCAGGAAGCCAATTTTGAAAATTTGTCATGCACCAAATCGGACGACAGTATCCATACCCCGTAACCGGTGTCGGTATAGAATAGCATTCTGAATTCGTGAACGAGAATACAGTAGATATTTACGTAGGAACCATGCGTCCATTCACGCTTCACACAAGAGGTGGTAGTACCGCACACCTCTGTTCACGCTTTGATCCTGCTTTCGCAATTCAATTAACCATTGGATCCTTT
>JAVCKV010382596.1:0-13061 GCA_032274145.1 Herpochondria borealis | reverse complement strand
AGTTCACTAAAAGTACAGTATAGAAGTGTGAAAAGAAGTTTTTGTAGAAGACCAAGTGCCATAATGAAGTTGTGTCGACCCCTAAGTAGTTGAGTCTTCAAGAGATCTCACAAATCGATAAGGTAGCTCTTAATTTCTCTTTGGCGACTATGAAGAATACCGTTACCTACAAATGGCTATCAGATACCTCTACTCCTGTTACTAGCAGTCTTAATGTTGAAGAGATGGCAGAAGGATATGTCAAAAGGCACCGCACTCTCAGAGAAATCGAACTAAAGAATATTGGGAAGGTTCTTGACCACTTGAATTATTAGATGGAGATTCCTTTAGAAATGTTGCTAGGAGAAGTTAAGATGAGTGGTCTTTGGAAAACTTTGGATCATGAGAATAAAACTCATCAGGTTCTGGTTACGAAGGATGAAAAATATCCTGGATTGTATCAAGTTGTTTCTGAAAGGATTTAACCATAATTCGACTCATTAAAAAAAAATTCAAGATTAATGCATTTTAAGTTTTTATATTGGTAGGATATATTAGCAAATAATAATATAGCTTTACACGACAAAAATACTTGCACGCAGTTGCAATCTATTGACATTCTTCGATCTGATGACTACCATGTTTTAAAATTGGCCTTGGACATGCGCAACGCAGCCACAGTCAAGGCCAAGATTGATGTTGGCGATACAAGTAAACCTATCAAGTCTTCCCTTAGAGTGCTGACACACCCGTCAACACATCTGACAAACTGACCATCAACGATCGGCTGTCGACAAATCCGATGAGTGGAAAATCAATGGATGCGACGCAAAGAAGAGTAGGAGGAGAATCATTCGAATCACTGTTGGCTGAGTAGGAGACTATGCTTCCGATGGAGCAGTTGGCTCGGTAGGAGAGATTGCTCCAGTGGGCGCTGTTGGCTCAGTCAGTTCACTGAGAGCTGTGAGCTCGGTAGGAGCAGTTGGCTGAGTAGGAGACGTTGGTTCAGGTGGAGCACTAGGAGAGATTGATGCAGCGGGCGCTGTTAGCTCAGTCGATTCACTGAGAGCTGTGGGCTCGGTAGAAGGTGCAGTTGGCTCCGGTGGAACAGTTGATTGATTAGGAGACGTTGGTTCCGATGGCGCAGTTGCCTCGGTAGGACCAAGTTAGTTGGCTCGATGTATAAGCATGGGATGCTTGTCCGTCTGCGTGCATGTATTTCTAGTAGAGTGGGCTATAGACCTAATATAGAGGGTAGCTATACTTGTTGAGGCGCCTTTCAAGTCAGTACACTCCTGTAGAACGCAACATCACTGTGTAAGACCAGACTGTCTAGCCATTGTTCTAGAGATAGTCCCACATCAAGTTTACATCCGAAGGGGAGCTCGAGCTTGGGCTTTTGATAGCGAGTAAAAACCTCAGCAAGATTCTTTCTTGGCCTCTCGTCTGCTGTCGAGAAGAGAGATCATCTTCGTAAAATAGTCTAATCATCATCATCATGGGTGATGCTATCGAGCCCGGACTCATTGTTGAGATTCATTCGCTGCAGTCTGCAGCAGGCAAGAAACTGAACGGCTTGCGAGGTGCCGTCCTTCGTGAGGTACCATCAGTGGACGGCCGCTTTGAAATTGTGTTGGAGCAGTGCGAGGAGCACAACCAAGGCTATCAAACGGAGCAACCTCAAAGTCACCCCGAGATTGTCGCTTCCAGATCAAAACGACGAGTCTCGAGGAACTGTCACTGTTGTGGATGGACGATGACATGTATGCCAAGCTTTGCGAGTTGCTCGTGTGGTATCGAGACTCGTACCGACCATCAGACATTCTGTTTATGGGATATGCCTCCATGGCCTTTGCGCGGATGGGAGAGCAAAACTTCATGTTTTTTGTACAGGTTCAAATGGAACAATTAGGAGGTGTCTTGGCGTTGTCGAATCTGTGCGAACAGGGGGCGGAAGATGGGACAAGAGTGTGTTATTTGCCTTGCTGGAGGGAGATTCCATGTACATGGAAGTGGTGGCACAAACGATCTACTGGACGGGATTCATTGGACCCGAAGAAGCCAACAGTCAAGAACGCGAATTTTCCAATTGTCCGCCCACCAAATTGTCGCCTGATCAGGAGCATGCCTCGTATATTCGATGCGTGTCAGAAGGACCTGTCAAGTTGTTGCTGAGCATGACGCAGTACCACAGCCTCGGCGGAGCCTTCTACGCCGCCATGGCCCGTCATTGTCAATTCTTTCACTTGTTAGTCCATCGTTTGTTGCGTTGGGTGGCGAGAGAAGCCCTGAAAACGCCAGATGGTCTGGCTTTGGGTCGTAAGGCTCGCAAGATTCTCGTCGGTGGGATCGTCCCTCAAGTGGTACAGGAGGATGACGCGAGACAAGAGATTGCTACTTTCCTTGCAGCACCAATTGTCGGAGAAGAACGGGTCAAGAACATACTTGATCACGCCGATATCCACTTGAATGCACTATCGTGTGTAACAGAACATACATTCATGGAATTGCTGTTGCTCTAGCGAGTCGCGTGTGGGTTTGTGAGGCAGTGTTAACAAAACTTAGTTGCAGTAGGTGCTTTAGAAAACTATACTTTGTATACACACGGGGACCAGACCATAGAGTGCATGCTTCTGTCGTGCAATATCTCCGCATCGTAAGTGAATCAATCACCACCTCATCCATCGCAAGATTCGGACAATCTGCAAGCACAAACCCTGCAGATCTTTTTCCATGAGAACTGATCCCGATTGCCAATAATAGCGTCGGACGGAAAGAACATAATGTTGTGTTGGATACGGCTCGTGACTGGCGAATCACCTTTACTTTAAGAGTAACTCCGGCGGCAGCTGTCATGATTCTCAGAAATGTACCAACATGACAGGTGGTTTCCCAACACGGATTCCCTTGCTTCCTGCAATCATTGGTTATGTAGAGCAGTCCCTTCTCTCTCCAAGGTTCGTTGCTTTCCTCCGTGCCGTCGCTTCGTTCGATAAGTTCTGTACACATGTGGAACCCTGGTCCCTCAAATGGGGCGGTGAAGTTTTCAATGTCGGTGGGAAAGAGTCTTTGAGTGACAGTTGGAAGATCTCCAGCCCGAAAAAGTTAACAAAGCGCCGCATCGATCGATTTCTTCTTCTTCTTTATACCGTCAACGATAAATCAAAGCACACCCAGGTGATGGCAGGTGTTCTAACAATTACAGAATACAATAAGGCTAGTTTCATTGTACTAGCTAGCCCATGTAGATTCGTTCAATCTAAGATAACTTGCCGAGCTTGGTTGGTATCGTATGCGAGAATTCATTCATTCTTTGACAGATCCAGCACATGCGGCAGCAATCCAAGATCCATCGGAATGTAATGCGACCTTGGAAACTAGCAATTGAATTGGGCGAGAGAGAAATATAAAGCGTTACGACGACGACGACAACAACAATCGACGCTGAATCATGGCCAGAGCACCCTGCAGAAGGTTTAATTCCGATGCGTCCGGTTCGGCCCGGTCGAGGATCCGTCTCAGTTTCAGCATCAACTTCCGTGGATCCTCCTTGTGCGCCACTCCCGTCTCTTGTAAAACCTCCTCGAGGGCGTCGTAGAAGTGTTCCCTCTTGGCAATGGTCGGGAGTTCTTGTTGTTGTCGTTTTGGAGGAGAAAGTTGATCTTCGATTTCACTCATATTGTTGCTACTACTAGTACTTGTATCGGTCCCTTCCTCTTCCTCCTCCTCCTCCTCCTGCTGAACAAAGTTCAAGTATGGATACTGAAGTTTGCCCAACTCGTAGGATAGAATCTGGACGGCCGAGGCCAAATTCAGAGATGAATTTTCCGGGTTGGCCGGTATCGTCACCCGATAATGAGCTAATCTGATATCATCGTTGCTGAGGCCAGCAGTTTCGGCGCCGCACGGGAAGATCAAAGGACCGAGGACGGGCAGTGCAGGCAATCACCAGTTGACAATCCTTCACAGCGCTGTACAAGGAATCGACCACTTTTGCTCCCTGTAAGATATCTTGAGCTCCCCGCGTGGCCATCCTTGAAGCTTCTTCGGACGGAAAGAGAAAGTCACGAGGATTCACCAGTACCAACTGACGCAAGCCCATATTTTTCATGGCGCGACTGGCCGCACCAATATTTCCAGCGGCGTGCGTGCGGACCAGGACGATGCGAATGGCGTTCATGGATGCGATGGATGGGGGATACACTTCGAAGTAGATCTACTGTATGCTGGTGTTTGTTGTCGTTGTTGTTTTTGGATGGACGATGGTGTGATGGCTCAGTCACGATAATCCGTGACGCGATGGAGTCACGAGTGAGTCGCCTGACTGACGCCCTCATCGCATGATACCTGAAACTCTAATAGTCAATCATGAGTAGCGACATTGGGAGACCTTTGAGCAAGAATTCAGAGGAGTAGCAGAAGATATTCGTGCAACGCAATACTCTGCAGCTAGAGCAGAGGGCATATGTCGCTTGATGTTCCAAGGTAGATGTGATCTGGTGTATTACTTGAATCAGAGCCCAAGCAAGCTCTACCTAGCGTTGTCGCCTTTTTGTATAAGTAGGGTCTTGTGTATAGGACAAGCACAAACCGTCGATGACGATCGCTCTGTCGCGGGAATTCGGTCCGCGATGGAACATTTGCTGCAATCTAAAGAGAATAGTGCTGGAGCTAGGAGGAGGAAGCCTTGCTTTTCTTGGCAGGTCGAGGAGACTCGTCGTCATTGTCGTCGTCGTTAGTCTTGACACTGGCCTTCTCGTTCGATGATTCCATCACCTGCTTCTTCCAATCCTTGAATAGACTTAGACTTCCCAAACCCGCAGCAAAGGTTGAAATCAAAAGGTGTTGTTGCCCAACGAATAGAGCTTGCGTGCAACTGCCCATTTTGCCAGAATCCCCAGTACCAAAAGTGGCTACTACTCGACGACGAACCGGAGATTCGGATATATCCCATAGGTCGCAGGACAATCGGTCGTGGACGCTAGTGACAATCGCCCACTGATTGTCGGGAGAAATGGCAGCAGCACAGCACTCGCCACAAGGAAGCGTGAAGAGCAGCTCCAGCTGCATTGGCAAATCATCAGTCTCATCCTCTTTTGGAGTCGTATGGAATTTCCACACACATGCTCGACCATCCATGTGCACCGAAATCAATCGGCTCCCGTCGGGCGACCACTCGACATGTAGAGCACGTGCTTGGTGTGGCGGTTGTTGTTGTTGTTGTGTTTGCGCTGTAGAGCTTTCGTTGATTGCAGTAGTGGCGGTGGTATATTCAGCACAAACAGCAGCAATTGCAGCATCATCATCATTATTTGCAGTGTTGCTGGTATTCACGACAACGGCCCGGGATTTTCCCTTTGGAAATACTGCCAAATACTGGCCATCAGATGGAGAAAAGGCCATTGCACCGACCCATTCGGAATCGCACGGTCGTTCGTGTGTCCATAGACACAAGGACTGTTGGATGCTACCATTATTGTCGCCATTCAAGAAATGCACAAAATTTCGATTGCCCAAACAGTCTCCTAATACTTTCTTCTTGTTCTCCTCCTCCCGAACATTGATGGCGATCTGTTGGGTGATGGGACACATGGCCGAGCAAAGGACGTTTTGCAGCATGATGCGCGTTGTTTCGGCTGCTTTCCGGGTAAACATTTGCTTTTTGAATTTGGGAGTAGGAGAGACAGTCCACAAGCGAGACGACAAGAGTCCCAAGGATAAGATCATGGTGTCTTGCGAAGAAGCGCCGGAAGAATCATCCGGCATACTCCAAAAGGAAGCATCGAATATGGTATCGAATTTTTGACGGAAATGCTTGGGTTTGGGGTGTCCTGCAAACTTCGCAATCCTTGCTGTTGTTTCAGCATCCTGTTGTGTACTTGTAGTAGCGTTCAACAACAACGACAACAAGGTGGGCAAATCCCACACGGATAGAACCTGTTTTTGATAGGTGAGCAACCGCAATCCGTTAGATGATGATGAAGGCAGTTGTAATCGATCCCCCGTGCCAGAAATATACAGCTTTGGTTTGATCTGAGGGACCGCAGGTTCGGGTTGTGGGTCGACGTCCGCCATGTTCAAGAAGGAGAGGATCTCTAATGCTGAATGAATGTTCGTATGAGATCGACAAAATGATGGTGATCGTGGATAGGATACACAGAACCCGGAGGATGAGATGACCCTCTCGTTTAGAGGTTCTGGGTTCGATTCCCCAGGAGGGAGCCACTACTAAGAAGCTCCTGGTTCGTACGTAGCGCAAAAGAATCTTGAGAAGCTTGGAGAGTCATGCATTGACGAGATATCTCCAGCATCACCTTTCCGTTGTTCCTTTGGTTAGCCTTGATGATGTGTGATGTGTGATAACTATACACGAACTCCAGTCGGCAAGACACGACTGGTGTTAATCTCGTTCCGGTGAACTCGTAGACATAAAGCCAACCTCTAGAGAGAGAGTAGTGTAACAACCTACTCTTACAACAACAACTGCTAATACTTTCGTTTGAGGAAGACCGATGGTTTTTGACGGGCGCCGAGAGAGTGAGTAATTCTCAATTCATTCCGCGAAATAGAGACTCCAGAAAATAGTTCTATGCAGGTGCACCACTTGCTCCTCTATCCTTGTGGGCCGACGCGCGCCTTAGGCTGAAACAATAAGCCTGTCCAAATGCACTTGCCCTTGGTAAAATGCAAAGCTAATCTTCTCGGCGTTGCTTGGTTCTAGATCCTCTTCTTCAATGACGTAGAATTCGCTGCATGTATCCAGCGGGCGTTCTGGGGAAGGAGCAAAGTAAAACTCTTCGTCGCCACCCTTCTTGAAGAGAATGTACAAGTACACTTGTTCCTTTTGTACCGTAATGTATCGCTTCGTTTTGGGCTTGATGGTAACAAGCTGGTCGCGAGGGTCCTCCTGTTGTCCGATGCTGCTGGTCTTCCTCGGCGATGAGGCAGACAGCATGCCGTCATGTTGAAATCCACGAACGTTGACAATTGCCGTTCGAGACGGGTGCTTGTTTTCCACCAGAATGACTAGTGGCTTTGTGCGCTGATGATGAAAGAAACTGGCGAATGGACCCCTCTTGTTGTTGCCACTCTTTTGGGCCGCCCTTGTCGGGATCTTCTTGTCGGGGGAGGATTCATTGGGGGCGTAGATTGAGTATATCATGGTGGTGGTAAAAAAGAAGATATCAAGTCTCGAGATGTGTTTTGACAACCACGGACGTGAACAAGAACAGGAACAAAGCAGGACTGAGCATGAACACAACAGAGGGGATTGTTCGATTGTGGTTCTGTCATCGATGGGCCAACGGAACACCATCGAGTCCTCAACTAGGGCTTATGCGGAATGACGAAATTGACATTATCCATCTCATTAATGAGTCATAATGTGATCCGTCCGTTCGGTTGAGCTCGTTTTCACAGTAACCACATGCATCAACGGGCAATTGTATCCCGGTCGGTAAAGTATCTTGAAGAATGGGCTTTGCAAAATTTTACGTTGGAGTGAGATCTTGGAAAGAACTGCCACCAACAAATCAAGCGACCTGCGGAGCGCTGATGTCAGTTGAAGCACTGCCTCTTATTGTTACTAGAACTCCATTTCTTTTTGGTTCATAAAGCAGACATCTCTAAAGATATTACACCTATTTGATTGATCATGAACATCGTTCATCTGCAAACGATGCGACTCCGAGAAGAGGAGAAGAACGACGACGACGATTACGATTGCTTCCGATTGGCTCGTTCGGGGGGAATTCCGAGAACATCTTCAAAATCCCCCCACGACTCTTATCCAACACCCCCATCACCACTGCCTGCTTGTACTCAGGATTCGACAAATGCGTTGGTGACTGTACAAGAGCTTGAGCGGGAGCTCCATCACTTGCGGCTGTACTCTACTTGGACTGCGCCGACGCACTCGACTAATGGAAAATTCCACGTGTTGCTTGATCCCGCCAGCCCTGACCAGACAACACCCCTTGGATCCCGCCTGAGCATTGCTCCTGAATCACGAGGCTCCTCCTCGTTGGACAAGTTCAAGGAGTCTGGTGGAGCCGCAATCCTCGATGCACAGCAGCAGCAGCTGCGTCGTCAGCTGCATCGTCAGCTGCATGCTCAGGTGCATGCTCAGGCGTATGCGACATCATATTATCGTCAGCTGCATGCGATATCATGTCATCCTGCTACTACTGCGGATCTTTTACCTCAAACCCCCATCAGTCGCGATGATGCAGACGTGGATTGTTCGAAACCACGTGTGGTAGATGCACCATTTCTGATGCAACAAGAAGCCTCCAAAATAGCTGGTCATCAAAGCAAGCATCGGTTCCCACGATTGGCTCGAGTGAGACGACGACTGCGTGGTGGTCGACGTGATGAAGACGATGAGGAAGAAGAGAAGCGTCGACGCATTCGACGAGAGATGAAGACATTACAGAGACGCTACTTTTGGTATCCCAGTACCTATGTGTTGCGCATTGAAAATGAGCATCCAAACCTGTCGGCAGTGGTTCTCATTCGAGATCTGCACAACCATCGCCAGACAGAGGAGGATAGATTCAAGTTTGGAGGAAAGGGCGGTCCAACCGGAGGTGAGCTTGATGTAGAAGCAGCTCACAAGTACATTTTTGAAACCCCAAAGACACAGCGCTTCGTGGTGCGACCGGAGAGTCATCAAAACGTCAATGTGAACGAAGGAGATGTTGTCCTTGTCACAGTTTGCTTCAAGACATCACCGGACGATCCTTTCTACTACGCTAGCGATATGAACATTCAAGTGAATTGTGATACACAGTATTACATTATCGAGGAGGCGGACTTACAGGAAGGTGTGGGCTCTTTGAAGGTCGACATTAGCATCGTCGGTGGGCGCGTCGTTGTGTCAAACTTCCAAGAAGCAGCTCCAGAAACTTGCGCCTGTCCTCCCAGCGGTTCCATGATGGATTCTTCTACTGGTAATACCGTAACGGGTCCACATAATGCTCCCGACGGTAACGGGAATTGTGATGTTTTGTGAGAACCGATGACCTTCAAGTTGATATGTTGTGATGTGATGTGACGCGACGGGAACTTACAGCCAGTAGATTTAACTATACAACCAGTAGAATTAGATTGGAATAAATGAAGAGTTGGTGTTGATATTCGCAGAATAGACTAATAGCATAAAACTATGTTGGTATTGCTATCACTACAGATCCGCGATGCTGTGCTGAAGCTGTAGTTCCCCGTCGAGGTAAGTGAATTTCACTTTGTTGCTCCTACAATGTGAGATTCCGGCAGGTATTGTCAACCTCTCGTTGGCAGCGGCACAGAAGGTACGATCCAAGTTAACCACGGTGTACAATCCGGAATCTGTTGTTTCGCTCAATACAGTGACGAAAACTGTTTCTTCCGTCACATTCACGTCTCGGTGACACATGGGCTTGACGACCAAAAGCTGATCAGGCGCAGACTTCATTGACGCAGCACTACTACTATCGGAGCTGCGAGTTGACGACGACGACTGACTGCTCCTGTCAGTAGCAGTAGGTCTTTCTTGTCGGATATTCACCAACATCGCGTGACTAGAGTCCTCGTTTTCAATCTGAAAGGTGTAGCATCGAGTCTTTTTCCTTCTCTGGAACCAGTACTTCCTGCAATTGCCTCCAACACGAAATGGCATGACTTGATCCAAAATATGAGCCATGATGTGCAGTTCTGTTTCTTTTAGTTTCAATTTATTGATGGAAGGAGAATTATACAACTTTTGGTGGCAACAGGATCGATCTCTCAGACGTGCAAAGGCATGTCTCACTTGTTGCCAGTCGTGCTGCCCGTATCTGCCAAAACAGAGTCAGTCAGCGCCTCTCTAGAGTACCTTAGCAACGCACTTTCCGGTCCCACGACTGAATCCAAGTAGTAGACTCTCTAGTAGCTAGTAGCCAGTAGTCTCTCTAGCTAGTAGCCAGTCTACTACAGACTGTAAAACGTTTCATAGTTTTTGCGCCCTGTGTGACCCATAATCCATTATCTCGTCGCCAAGACTGCAAGCCGCACTGATGGTATGGTTCAGCTTTGCGCCGTAGCTTCATCAGCATAGTATTTGAGTTCAGGGGTCACCAGAGTTGGCTAGCTCGTACGGTGGAGCCCGTCGTACAGTACTAGTATCTCGCTGGTAATGGCATTTCATCCAAACGTGTCCAACGATGTACATGGACCCGGGTTCTATCACTATCAACAATACTAAATTAGTCTCAAAGCAAGCAATAGTTTAGTTACCAGGTAGAAGGTCTAGTTAGAAGGTTACGTGGGTGGCCTCTGGCCTCCTGGACAAGAAAGTATTCGAGGAGAACAACTCGATTGTTGATAATGTCGTAGTCTCCTACGTCGAACCGCAACCAGGAAGCAAGGCCTTTGTCCATCTCCTAGTGGATACAGCATTTGAAGTCTTCACCCCTGGCAGTTTTTGATCTTGGCGTTTCTCCTCGTAGATTTTGGCGACAATTACTGGCAGCATAACCGTCGCGGTAGAGTTGCATCACTGTCATGTTACGTCGTCCAAAAGACGATGATATGATTCAAGGCTATTAGAATAGAATGGGGTCTATCTTTGATTCAATCCTCCTTCGTTATGCACCCCTTTGGTATCGTACTCCAGTATCACAAACAGTCTGCTTGGGACTCGTCTTCTTTCTTGTCTTCGCGGCGTACACGACGATTCAGTTCTATGCGTCAAGCAACTATGGTCCCGTACTGGCAGCCAATTCCGTCAGTGCCGTGTACTTCTTCTTTACTCTTTCCTGTTGCTTCGCTCCTACTATAATCAATCATCAGTTGTTGGAGAGCCGACAGGCCATGTTGGTGGGAATCATGGGCTACGCGACGCTGGTGGTTTGCTCCTTGGCCTATTTCGAGGGGGCTGCACCACCCTGGGTGGTGATTATGGGAGGAGCAGTGCTTGGAGTGGGAGCAGCTCTCTTGTGGACGGCCCAAGGACAGTTGATACTAGCCTATGCTGCTGCAGGAGGCAATAATAATACAGCAAGACTCATGGGCATCTTTTGGGCCGTCTTTCAGTGCTCGTCGTTGGTCGGAGGAGCCATCAGTTTTGCTTACTACAACAATCAAGATGAACAACCGACTGGATCAAGTCTGTTGTACGCCATTTTTCTATCATTCATCCTCTTGGGTGCTCTCTTGACGCAGTTTCTTCTTCCGCCATCCATGCTCTTGACGACGACACCTACGCCTATCACAACAATGTCTAATGAAGGCGACGTGGTTGTTGAAGATGAGAGTACAGGGCTACTGGGAGGTGCCTCGGACACTGCAATTATCACGTCAGAATCGCATACCACTCTCAGTGATTCCTTTTCCTCGACGTGGAGCAAGGAAACAAAACACACTCTACGATTCTTCGTAACCCAACCCATGCTCGTCATGTCGATTCTATTCTTCTACACTGGTTTCAGCCAGCCCTACCAACAAGCCACGTACAATCGTTTCTTTACCAAACGAAGCATTGGGATTGAGTTGATTTTGTTTCATGCGATGGAGATTGTCGGTGCATTGTGCGTGGGAAGAGTGTTGGATGATCCGATACAAAGCAAAGAGCACGTTTCTCTCCAGACGAAGAAGCAACCAATGTCTCGACAGAGGCGGGCTATTGGCTGTCTTGTACTCTTTGCTGCAATCAACTTGACGGCAAACGTGTTTGCATTTCTTCTAGAGTCTCAAGCTCTGAATAATGGCATCGGTGCTGGCGAACCATTGGTAGTAGTAGATGTGGGGAGTTTTGAAGCAGCCGGTCCTTCGATTGCCTTCTTGTTGTGGGGGTTTGCAGACGCTCAGATCCAAGTATACTGTTACTGGTGGATAGGTTCGTTGTACAGTGTGGGTGACGATCATTCCCGTGCTGTGGGGTTTTACAAGCTAACCCAATCTATGGGCTACACGCTTGGCTTTTACCTGACTCCGACCCTAACGCGTCTCTCGGGCTTGCACCAACTCGTCTTGTCAACCAGTGTCTTTGTGGCGGGGACTGTAATGGCTTTGCATCAAACTACTCTTTTGTCTTCCGGAGCAAGATGCGGCTGACTCATCTTGAGCGTTCTTGCTCTGTAGTGTATTTCGCCAGAGAAAGAGAGAGAGAGAGAGAGAGAGAGCTGCCCACAGAAGTTTCATGCTCTATCTATTTATGCAAGATAACGGCCTCGATTGTTTTACTCCGAGATTGATTCCAAATAGTAGTACCCTAGCTACAGTGCCACGAAACTCATCACTTCCAACTTCCCTTGCTCGACCATGCCAAGCAGAACCGACAATGCCATCAAATTGCTTGTGAAAGCAACAACAGAGGACCCTTCACTTCTAGAATAGCGCTCTGGATATCACAGATAAGTTTGAAGATCTTGTGACAGAATAATTGGAATTACAAATCAATGCTCCGTAATCATCCGAGCGGTCATTGGTAAACTAAAGGAGCGAGAGAGAGGCAAGGAGCAACCACATTGATGCAAGTATATGGATTAGAAAGGAACAGGATGGATAGAATGTGTGGGATAAGCTAATATTATTAGCTTTTACAAAACTGAACATAGAATCTGTCTAATCGACACGAGATGACAACATGTTGACGGGTCTCATGGATAGGACTGGATATAATGTGGCCTGTTTAGGCCTCGGCTTCTTGTTCCTCAGAGAGGACGGTCTGGATGGCACCTCTACTTGCGGAGGTCGCGCCAGTACCATCAGGAACATTATGAATGGATGCAATGTATTCGGCAACGGATGGGTCCTTCTTCATGAGGTCGTTCAAGGCAGCAGGAGGCTTGTTGACGAAACCAGCGGTACCAAGGTGGGCGTGAGACGCAATTGACTCGTCGTCGTCGGCCTTTCCTGCGGCAGCACGTTCTTCGGGGGTTCCAATGTACACTTCATCATCTTGGAATCCGGCAACCTTCTTGTGGATGATGGCAAAGAACCAAGCAGCGTGACAGAGTCCGGTGAATTCCAAGGCCAAGGCACAGTTCAAAAGAATGTACACCAATGGGAAGGAGAGGAATTGAAGTGGGAAGGCACCAGCCACCAATTGCCAGGTGATGGAA
>JAVCKV010382485.1:0-12988 GCA_032274145.1 Herpochondria borealis | reverse complement strand
TGATGCAATATCTCCACACATGAGCGGCAGCTTATCTAGGCTTCACTTACACTGAATTTATGCAACACTAGGGTTAAGAAATGGAATCTGGTGCCAGTTGCGAAACCCGGCGATGCCACGGCCCGTGCCGATACCGGATGGCCCGTACCAGCTAAATCGCGGATGCCAGTAGTCTTGAAGACGCATTGCGTCGACCCCGCCATTTGCAAATTCACCTAACCCGGCCAACATGTCTAACACAAGCCGTATACTGTCATCAGTGTTTTTAGCTGATCGCTGACGATGCACAATGCCGTCCTGAGTCGCGGGACCAGGCACATGCCATTCACGGCCCAGCGCCGGTGCCATGGGCCATGCCCCTGCCTGCAGCATGACTTCAGGGATATCCCACAAGGCTTGTACTTCGATCACTTTCTCATCTTCAATACGATAGAACTCATGGAAGCGCAAAGACACCTGATGACCGGTGGGCGGGATATCAAGCCACGGCTTTACGAAGGTCCCCGTGTAGTACCCCGCACAACCGACCCAATGCGACCCATTGTCGGGAGAGCCGGCAATGACAATTGTTTCGCGCCGCTCAAGATCAGGTATTGCCTGCTGCAGACCAACGTAGGCCGACTGATAGAAACCCTCTGCGCCGTTTAAAGTCTCGAACGGACAAGACAACTGCACGACCGCATCAGCACTAAAAATTTCATTCAGCTGTGCTCTGACGTTGTCAGGCTCATAGTTATAAAGCGCACGACGCAATGGTTGCAACAGAGCCTTATTTTTAGCGTTAATATCCATGTTTATCAATCAACCAGTCGCGTTACAATTGATGATCAGGCGAAGGCGGCTTTGCTTGCCCCGAATCATAATTTTCCCAACCCTGCCCATTGAAGGGATCAACCCCCAATTGCTGCATCACATGAGGGAAGTCAACCATGACCCAGTTATCTGCAATTTTGCCGTCTTCCACTTTCCAGAAATCCATATAGCGAATTTCTACTTTCTTACCCGTTGGCGCGATCCCCATAAACTCACCGCTATGGGTGGCTTCCTGCCGGCCAAATGCGGCAGCCCACTCGCCCATAAATAATCGCGCTTCGTCAATACACACTTTGTCAGAGAACGCAGCCTGAAACGGTTTTTGCCAATTGCTCTGAAATTCGTCTAAGCCGTTTTTAGTACCGCAGCCGGCGTTGCCCATCCAACGAAATGCCTCACTGAAAAAGTCAGTCATGCCGTTTATTTTGTGGTCGTTCAATCCATCGACCATAGATTCAATAACACGTTTCGTATCATCGGTTTTTGTGAGATCGGTGTCCCGACTCAATACCGCTTGCTCTGGGCGGGATCCTCTCATACTTAAATTCACCTTTTTCATTGGATATTGCGAGTGCGAATGACTCAGCCGGAATGGTGAACTAAATACCAAACGGTGTCATCAACCAAACAACAATCACCGCTAGCCGTTGGTGAGCATGGCTATTCTTCAGACAATGAGCAGTTACCAGCGATACACACAAAGCGAACCACACAGACAGGGCCGCCCAGAGCAAGAATCTAACAAACTGATAATCTTACACGCGGGCACTCCATCGGTAATCCTATATACTTAACTTCGCGCTTTGCCTCAACAGGGGTCCGCCCGGGCCTACATTTTCCATCAGGCGACACTCTACTACCGGCACGCAGCAGGCCACATTTCTCAGGCCATTACACCCGCTGCTCAACGCTACTGACTCTGAATGCCAATCCTCATGAACCAGACAGGCCAGCCATGAAAAACCCCGAAACCGGGCTTAAAAGAATTATTTCTGCTGGCGGCTTTTCTATGCAGGGATTGGCGGCAGCCTACCGGCATGAGGCCGCCTTCCGGCAAGAAGTCTGGCTGGCCCTGGTGTTGATCCCGCTTGCACTCTGGCTGGGGCAAGGTTGGCCGGAAAAGTCACTGCTGATCGGCTCGGTTCTTGTGCTACTGATCGTAGAACTATTGAATTCCGCCATCGAAACAGTTGTGGACCGGGTGGGTGATGAGTTTCACGAGTTATCAGGGCGTGCCAAAGACATGGGTTCAGCTGCGGTTTTCCTGACAATAGTATTGGTAGGTCTCATATGGACAACGGTAATATTATCGTGACGACAATCAACAACGCCAACCAGCGGTTTATTGAACTGAATCACGCTCATACACAATGATCCCAATCCCGGTGCATCAAAATTGCAATTGAAACGTCATCGACACAGATTTTCCTATGACAACTACTGACTTTAAATGCCCGGCATCCCAACGCAACAAGAGTACCCTCTTGAGGCAAGCCAAGCCGTGAACACCAAACCCCGCTACGCCATATTTTTTGCCCCGGGCGATGACTCACCTCTTGGCGTCTACGGTGCCACCGTTTTGCGCAGGCAATCGCACAACAATACAGAATGGGTGAATCCGCGTATTCCGGTCAATTTCGAAAACACGCCTGTTTGGCGGGCCTGTGTCGAGCGCCCGGCGCACTATGGCTTCCATGCCACCATCAACGCACCGTTTGAGCTAGCCGACAAGTTCTCTACCGACGAATTGTTTGAAGATCTGCGCCTATTCTGTAAACAAAAACAGCCACTGCCACTGACAAATTTGGCCCCCCGACTGACCCATCGGTATGACGCACTTGTCTTTGATCATCAACCACAGGCAATCAAAGATTTTGCCGCCACCTGCACCCATCGTTTCGAAAAGTATCGTGCTCCGCTGACAGCCGACGACCTGCAACGCAGACAAAAGAAAGCCCTTACAGAATCACAGATTAACTATCTACAGCGCTATGGTTATCCCTATGTACTGGATGAGTTTAACTTTCATATGACACTGTCTGGCACCATGCCCGATGATGACAACGGCTTTCTAAGATGGCTTGGCGTACTTTTCTGGGAGATGGTCCCCGAAACACCCCTGCTCGATCGGCTCTGTGTGTTTAAGCAGCCAGACCGAAACTCTGCGTTCACCCGAATTGCTGACTTTCCCTTTCCAACAGGCTGACAAACCAACTTAACAAGTCACAATCCGTGACAAGCCAGTGTCGAAATATGCATTCCAATAATTGAATCTGTTGTAAGATAGGCGATACGTTACTAACTGCCAGATTGCCATGGATAGTCGCACCCGCACCCTAGCCAAATTATTGAAGCGCCCACGACGAAGCCTGACAACCCTGCTTCTGCTGAGTGCGGCAACTATTGGCTGCAACAGTATCGGCCATGCCGCCACGCAACTCATCATGCTTGAAGAAGACGGCTGCGTATATTGCGCCAAATTCAACCGTGAAATCGGCCCGATTTACCCAAAAACAACGGAAGGACAAACAGCCCCTATCCGCCGGATTAATCTTCATGAAACGTGGCCTGAAGACCTTAAAAACATCACGCCTGACACGGTAACGCCCACTTTTATTTTGGTCCACGACACACAAGAAGTGGGTCGCCTGCGTGGTTACCGCGGTGATGAGTTTTTCTGGTTTTTGCTTAATGAGCTTCTCAGCAAGATACCCGAAAAAAGCACACACTGACGCTTTTACGCAACCCCTAAAATTACAGGTTTTTATATGTCGCTTAGCGAAAAACAACCTTCGTCAGACAACATTGACGATATGCTTGCCAGCGCCAGAGAAGCCACTGATTTTTTAAAAGCCATGGCCCATGAAGGACGCTTGATTATTTTGTGCAGGCTGGCCGAAGGTGAATGCGCTGTCAGTGATCTTGAAGAAATGTTGTCGGCCCGACAAGCCGCTGTCTCGCAGCAGTTGTCACGGTTGCGCCTTGAAGGGCTGGTTGCTACCAGACGCGAAGGTAAAACTATTTACTACTCGATCAAAGATGAACGCGTCAAACAGATGATTGACACCGTCTACAAACTATTCTGCGATAAATAAGTTAAAAGGCGGCGGATCCTGAAACCTTGATTACCACCGTACAAGACTTAGCACCGGGCACCATCGCCGCACTGGCAGGCTTTGCCGGTGGCATTGTTTTGGGTGTGGCAGCACGCTGGGGACGCTTTTGCTCTTTAGGGGCCGTTGAAGATGCAGTGCTTGGCGCAGACACCGCACGCCTTAAGAGTTGGGGTATTGCCATCGCTGTTGCCATTGCCGGCACTTACGCGCTTGATCAGGCTTCACTCATTGATCTAAGCAGATCGTTTTACCTGTCATCACCCACCACCCTGTTGGCCACTGTCATTGGATCGCTCTTGTTCGGCTTTGGCATGGCTCTGACAGGCACTTGTGGCTACGGCACACTGGCCAGGATCGGTGGTGGCGACTTAAAGTCTGTGGTGACCTTTCTCGTGATGGGGATCACAGCCTATGCCACCTTGCGTGGTGCCACTGCCTACCTGCGGCTGGCATTGTTTCCCGCTGTGACCAACGGCGAACCTGGACCGACTCTGGCCACATTAGCGGCACCGTTAACTGGCAGCAGTCATCTTGCCGCCTATCTACTGGCATTTTTAGTTCTTATCGCCTGCCTGATCCACAACAAACGCCTATTGCCCCATAAACCCACAGTTTCAGGCGTTATGGTTGGTGGCTGCATTGTGTGGGGTTGGTACGCCACCGGACAGTTAGCAGCAGATAGCTTTGACCCCTACCCACTCGAATCGTATACTTTTTCAGCACCACTGGGGGACACCCTGATTTATTTGATGACCATGACCGGTGCAAGCCTTAAATTTGGTATTGGCTCGACCGTTGGCGTTATCGTCGGCGCACTAATCATGTCGTTAGCTAACGGTGATTTCCGATGGGAAGCTTGCGATGATGCACGAGAATTGCGCAGACAAATATTCGGTGGCATCTTGATGGGATTCGGTGGCGTCACGGCACTGGGCTGCACCGTTGGGCAAGGCTTGTCTGCCACATCTACACTAGCGCTATCAGCGCCAGTTGCTATCGTGGGATTTATTGGTGGCGCCTGGATCGGTTTACTATATCTGGTCGACGGTAGCTTTTTCCGAAGACAACAACACTAGGCAAACTCTTTTGTTAAAAATCCCACCCCCTATTATCGCTGCAACAATTGCTCTGTGCATGTGGGTGCTTAGCCGCAATATTCCATTGCTTCGGTTTGATCAACAATGGTTCCCTTATGTGGGTCTTGTGCTCATTGTCGCGGGGCTTTCACTTGACGTGGCCGGTGCGATCCAGTTTTGGCGTGCTAAGACTACCATCAATCCACTACGACCTGAAAACAGCAGAACTGTGGTGACACACGGCGTCTATCGTCTCAGCAGAAACCCCATGTATCTGGGCATGCTAACCGTCTTATGCGGCGTTGCTTTTTTGTTAAATGCCTTCAGTGGCTTTTTACTGCTGCCCGTTTTCATTCTACTTATAAACCGGCTGCAAATTATCCCCGAAGAAAAAACACTGGAAAAACTCTTTGGGGATTCTTATCGGCAATACCTGAATAGTGTCAGGCGCTGGCTTTAGACCGCACTCATTTTGTGCACATCTATGAACAAGCGCTACTGGGTCGCGCTCGTTAAGAGCCGGGCACTAATTAATCCAGTCAACCCCGCCTTCATTCCACATATTGCACCAGCTATCATTTTCCTGGTAGGTGTAATATACGATCATACTCAGATCGCTATACCAGTGTTGCTCAGTGATCATCGTTTCACCACCAACCACTTCTGATGTGGATTTGATGTCAGTGGCCACACCGTTCAATTCGGTCTGATAGGCGAAATCACCGGCGCAGGGGTGATCGGTAGCCGCCCCTAACAAGGTGCTTATGTCCTTGGCCAGTTCTATGCCACTATCACAGGCCATCAGCAGCGTTGCCAATGATCCCACCGTAAGCATTTTTTTCATCATCGTTCAGCCTCTGATTCTGGATTACTACATCGAATAACGAAAACGACGTGCGTTCACAGCGGCGCTTGTGTTGGTTACCGCATCCGGGTACATGTCTACTCCGCTACCATTTATCGCACCATTATCACCACGCCAGTAGACGTCAATAGTCCGGCTGTTATCGATCACTACTCTAGTTATAGAGTATTCGACAATTCCACCCACCACGGCTGTTTGGACTGTCGCCACATACGTCCACAACCAGTTACTACCTGACCCTGCGTACTTGTACAGATCAGTCCCTTCTAACAGATAGTCTGTACCCGTGGCATATTCACCACTGAACCCTCTGAAGCCGGTTGCAGCACGGGCATCTGTATCAAGGTACAAAGCATGGCCATAGGACAACGCTGATATGGTGGTGTCGTTTTGTACCGCCACATATAGCGTTGCAGCGTTATGAGCCATCCACGCCTGCCGCCAGTCAATCTGCTGTGCACCCGTCGCTATGTCATCGGCATCTGAATTAAAACCAGCCAGACCATTCCAGTCACTCAGATCCCCGTCAATATTGATACTGCTTACCGGGTTTGAATTAATGCCATTATTGTTGCCCACATTAATCGACACAATTGCAGGGTCACTGTTGGTCGTTGAGTCATTGACCCTGAACGCCAGCGTATCTATCCCGCTAAAATTATTGTTTGGTGTGTAAACCATATTAGGCGGGGTTCCACTCAGAGATCCGTTTGCAGGCTGGCGAATAATTTGATAGCTCAGTGAATCACCGTCAACATCAGTCCCTGCTAGTACAATGCTTAACGCTGTATTGATCCCTGTTGTTACCGCCACGCCTGAAGCCACTGGCAAGCTATTAGCTGCCGCATCAACGGTGTAGTTAAAGAAGCGAACCGCGCCGCCATCATTGACTGCGTTATCTGGATAGTAGTCAACAGTGGGGCCGTTAACCGCTGCATTTTCTCCCACAAAGAACAATTGCAGCTGCGTGGGATTACCCAGGCTAGCTCTTGGTATCTCTATCTCTGCATTGTTGGCGGAAACAGCACTGTTTAATGTGCCTACCGGCACCCATGACCAATTTTGGCCAGTGCCGGTATATCTCTGCATCTCATTACCTTCAATCAGATAATCAACACCAACTGGATGCTCGCCCAAGAAACCCAGAAAGCCCGTTGAAATATCATTGTCAGTATCCAGATAGATGCCATAACCCCAACCCAGAGTAATGGCTGATTCATTCTGATACGCCAGATAAAAATTCTGGTCATCATGAGCCACCCAACCTTGTGTCCAATCAATGGAATCATTGAGCCCGTTAGCATCCAGTGGGTCAATGCCGAAAGCGGCAGTCGCCGACCAGTCCGCCAGATTACCGTCGACAACAATATTGGCTTCATTACTTGGCGGTGGCGCACTTACATTAATAGCGATCGTTGCGGCAGAACTGGTGGCATTACCATCATTGACGGTGAAAGTGAATGAGTCTGCACCGACATAGTTTGCATTGGGTGTATAGCTAACACTTGGTGGCGTGCCACTAATGGAACCGTTAGCAGGTTGATCAGTAATTTCATAGCTGAGAACATCGCCATCAATATCTGACCCGGCCAACATGAGATCAAGGTTTGCCCCTGTTGCTACCAACACATTTTGCGCAACCGCTAACGGTGGTGCATTTCCATTACTTGCAACAATACTGTAGGTGAAGTACCGATCCGCGTCTGCTGCCAGCGAGTCCGTGACAGCATCAGGGAAATGATCAATCGTGGTGCCATTGACCGCGCCGTTATCGCCGTGAAAATACAAACGTAACGTAGTGGCTCCACCTAACATTGCGCGTGGTATTGCAGCCTCTGCGGAAGTACCGTTTGCTTGAAACGATACCTGATTCTCAAAGCGCCACGACCAGTCATTACCCAGACCGGTGTAAGCTTGAAGGTCACGTCCCTCAAGTAGATAATCAGCGCCAATAGGTAATTCTCCGGCAAATCCGTTAAAGCCCGTTGCCTTGTTACCATCAGTATCAATATAGATGGCATAACCCCAGCTTTCTACGATGGCCTGATCATTACTGTAGCCAATGTAAAAATTAGCGTTATCGTGCGCAAACCAGGCTTCACGCCAGTCAATGGTGTTAACCCCTGTTGCATCATTAGCATCAGTCCCGAATGACTGCAAAGCAGACCAATCAGTAAGGGTACCGTTCACTGTGATCAAGCCATCTGCCACCGGGTTACTCACAGAATTACTGGGTAGTGGTGTCGCCGGTGTCGGCGGGGGTGGTGGCAGCATCACAGCACTGTCATCAAGCTGCGCCAGAAATTCAGCCAGATCATTTTGCTCTGCCACAGTTGTTGTCACCGAAAGGTGTGCAGCAATTGCTTCTTGCAGGGTACTGGCAGATCCGTCGTGCAGGTATGGCGCAGTAGCCCAAACACCTTGCAGGGTCGGTGTATCAAACCCGGTCAAACTTGCGTCCAGGCGGTTACCACTGTCAGGCATAATTGACCCGATATCGTGCAACGCAGCCGTCGGTGAATCTGTAAACACAGATCCGGTATGACAAGTATCACAGCCCTGCGCAGTAAATATTCCGGCACCGTTTAAGGCAGCAGTTGTCATGGTGCCATCAATGTTACGCCACGGGCTGTCATCAACGCGATCAAGGCTTGTCATATAGGCCGAAAGTGCATCAAGGTCACTGCTGAGCCCTGCCTTCGGATTGCCCAAGGGCCCTTCTGTGTTAGCAAAGTCTGCATTTTCCATCAAGCCGGTACCACCGGCAAAGCCGCGTATCTGCCCTTCAAAATCCTGCAGTTCGTCAAAGTTGCCAGTCCAGTGCAATATACCGTGCCCCATACCTGAACGACCCTTTAACGGAATAGTATTTCGCAGACCTTCCCCCAGACCGGTAAAGTCCCAGACACGTCCGTCGTGGTCACCATCGGCATGGCAACTGGCACAACTCATGTAGTCAAGCCCGGCGAGTCGATCGTCCCTTGCATCATAAAATAACTGTTTGCCTCTGAGGACAGTTGTGTCAAGCGTTTCATTCGAGACCACATTAACCGTGGCGATCTCGGTACCGACAGTTGACCCGTTATTGACTATATCTTCGATATCATAGATACCAATACTGCGGTCCATAAAGTTATGCACGAACAAGTTTTTACCATCAGCCGACATTGCCATGCCCTGCGGTGCACGGCCGGTGTCAAATCGCCCAATCTCGATCGCAGTGCTGACATCAATAATTGATATTTGGCGGTTACCTTCCAAGGCGGTAAACAGTGTGACGCCATAGGGATCAAATACAGAACTTGCAGAGACGCTTGAATTATCATGATCAACACGATCACCCAGAATTTCAGTACTGGTGTTCAGATCAACTTTTGACGTAATAGCACGTACTGTCTGATCAAAAGTGACCCCCTCACCACCACGCAATGCACCGCCCAATATATTGTCTTGCTTCGACGGGATCCATGCAACACCACCTGCGGGTGATATTGCGGCAGCACCTAAATAATTAGGGATACCCGGACCTTCATTTTCAGAGGCTGCTCTGTCTGCGTGCTCAAGTACAATGGTATCCAGAATTTGTAAATTACTATTGTTAAGCACCACTATCTCACCACCATACTTTCTGGTGCCATCATCAATGACTGGATTAGCCGTGTCTTCTCCCGGTAACAATGGCGTGATAAATCGCGACACATACAGTTTCTGCTGCACAGTATCTAACGACAAATGGCGAGGACTAGACCCTACATCAACTTCCGCAATCTGTGCACCTGCTGCAGACAACTGAACCAACTTACCCGTTGCCTCTAACGCAACAGAGGCGTTACTGCCATCAAACACAATGCCATACGGCAGTGATGCACGCTGTAGCGAAATGGTACTGGTCACTGCAAAGCTAGTCGGGTTAACCACACTGATTGTTGCGTCACTTCGGTTAACCACCCAAAGATTACCGTTCGGTGCTTCAGCCAAACTCACCGGATCATTACCAACCACTATTTCTGCTAGCAGCGCAAAGGAGTCTGTAGAAATAACACTGACTGAATTATTGTCAGGGTTTACATTCCACAGCTGCGCATTGCGACTGTGCTCTACAACACTGCTTGACGATACCGGCTTACTCGCCAGCACAGGTGCATGGATTATTTGCGTATAAGTCTGGCGAACTTCATCACCTGATCCGTCACGAACCGTTAAAGACACCACATAACGCCCGGCGTTCGCATAGGAATGACGAACAACCGGATCACTTGACAACGGGGTATCGCTGCTGCCGTCACCAAAATTCCACTGATATTGCAGGTTACCAGATCCATTAGCACTGGCGGTCAACGATATGTCTGCACCTTGCTGCATGGGCAGCATCGTCAGTGGCTGCACCTCTAACGGTACAGGCAACGCTGCCCCCATCACCTGCACTTCGGCCAAACTTAAATATTCACTGGTACTGGATAACTGCACACGTAAAAAGCGCGCTGTACGACCTATGGTGAGCTCTTCAGTGGCACCCGCCGCTCCGGCAAAGTATTGGCTGTAAACACCGCTCTGAGCATTAGTAATACCCAAATCTTTGCTGGTAAACGGTACATCAGAGGCAAAGACAGTGAAGTCAGACAAGCGTGCACTACAACAATCAGCACGGTTATAAATCAGTATTGAATCTACATCTACAACTTGACCAAGATCAAGCTCCCACCATGAATTAATATCATTCTTTGTGTGCGTGAAATTAGTGGGACTACCGTTGACATCAATCGCATCATCAATTGCGTTGCGGGCCAGAAAATTAGCGTTATCGTTATACACTGAAGACTGCGATGCGGTCCCTGCCAACGCAACATTAGTCAGATCCGAACGTCGCGCCCCGAACAACTGCACCTCAGCCAATTGCAAAATACCATTGCCCGCCAGCTGTACACGGACATACCGGCCTACAGCATCCACACTGACATCTGTTTGTCTGCCGGCAGTGCCCTGATTATGAAAATCCATCACACCGGGTTGCGCCAGAGTTGTTGCCAAATCAGTTGAAGTGAATGGACTCGGTGATACCAAAACATGAAAATTGCTGAGCCTTTCTGAACAACAGTCAGTCCTGTTCCACAGTCGAATCGTGTCAATTTCAACCGACCGCCCAAGATCAAGTTCCCACCAGGGCTGTGCTTCATTTTGGGTATGCGTCATTGAACCAATGCGATCAGCTCCACTCAGGTCACCATCAATCGCGTTAGCAGCCTCGAAACTATAGGTCGATGGATAAATGGATGATTGCGTGGCGGTGCCGCTTGACGCCAAATTTTTCAGTCGAGTATCAAGTGCAGTAACACGAATAATCTGAGCCTTTGACGGCACACCATTCGTATCAACAGCAAATAACATCCAATAGCCCGGTGTACTTATATTCGGATTTTCGTGTATTTTTACAGAGTACTGATTAGCGCCATTAGCCTGAAACTCGGGCTTGTAAAATCGGGCATCGGTATTCATTGCGTGCGTAGTGGCAGACATTCTGATAAAGCTGAAGTACGCAATGCTTCCTGAAGTACTCACGTCAATGCTGGTACCGGTATCCGCTATGCCTGCTTGTGAGGTTATGGTGGGGCGGTTTGCTGCGGCATTATTGCTGAATAAATAAGGGGGTGAAAATACCTGTGCATCCTCATGAGTACCGGCAGCATTAGGATCGCCTGGATGATAGCCACCACCCGCCGTTAAGATTCGACCATCGGCAAGCAAAATAGCGGTGGAGTGATAGTCACGCGGAATTGCCATATTGGCTACGGGCCGCCACCTTCCTGTTTGCGGGTTCCAGATTTCGGCTTCCAGCACACTGCCATTGTCCTGAAATTTAGCGCCTGATGTATTTCCACCAACAACTATAACCTCACCCGTTGGCAGCGGTATCATCTGGTGGTACTTGCGTTTGTTATTCATATTCGACGTCGCACGAATATCTGGTACGGCGCCATTCAAATCCACAGTGAAGGCATTACTTTCAGCACCAGTTGCATTACCACCCCAGCTGCCATCGTTACGACCACTGATCAACAACTTGCCAGCGTCATACATCACCTGGATACCACCCGCATGATTGATCCCATCGGTGGTCGGTGTGGCTGGGCGACTATTGCCGTTACCAGCGGTGTTGATCATATGGTTTTCAACGGTATCCCAATAGTGAAAAACATTGCCATTAGGTGCCAGACTGAGCAGCGGAAACGAATTATCCCGTCCGCGCTCATTGTTACGCTGCCGCATGTTCAGAAAGTCGAAGCCATTAAGTACTCGCCAGCCATCCACCGGATCCCACAAATCAGGGTTACGGGTGTTGGTTGACGATCCTAACGCGGTCATCACTTTGCCATCCCCCATTGACAGTGTGGTCGGGTACCATCGGCCGCCGCTGGCCATATTCTGGACTTGCTGCCAATCGTTATCCCGATAATCAAACAGAGTTGTCCAGGGGCTATTACCCCCATTTCGCCCGCCGTTGACCAACACCTTGCCGTCTGAAGTCGACGATAATGCCGCGCAGAACATATTGTGACCCTGATGAAGGTTCTCAATAAATTCGCCGGTGTCCGGATTCCAGGTAGCGCTATAGGTTTGTTCGGTAGTCGGCCATGTGCGACGTTCAGAGCCGGAATAAGTCAGTACCCTGCCGTCCGGCAAGTTCGCCATCGACACCGCAACATGCGGCCAGTCCAATACCGGCCCCCACTGCCCTACCTCTGACAAACTACCCGTGGCAGCCCCGATGACAGGCCCATCGATCGTGTTTACATCACCACCAGCGTTTGCATCAGGATCCGGCGCGCCTTGCGGCGAAGACGCAACCATGACTCCACCGCCATCACAGCCCACCAGGCTAGCGAGCAAAATCAAGGTTGATACACCAGGTAGCGAGCGCATAAATAATCCAAACTGAGGTCTATAGAGTAGGTAGCGTTCATCCCTGATTTCACTGAACCTCTATAAAAGTGCGACTGCTTCTGGTTTTCTCCCTAAATATCAATTGCCTGCGTAGCGCATCATTTTTTTTAATGAAAACCGAAAAGATTTAGTTCCCTATGTCTTGACACACAATCAAAGTCGAACGATAATAGGCAGCT
>JAVCKV010382374.1:0-13063 GCA_032274145.1 Herpochondria borealis | reverse complement strand
CTGCTCGTGCGGGAGCCTTCGAGGAGGCTCTCTTAATGACGAGGGATGTGCCATGAGTGAGCTGAATCTCACAATTATGCTGTCAACCAGATTGGTATATGTTCGTCGCGTCGTTGCTAATAAACTCTATCCACCCACCCCTCGCGATGTGAGGGCATTGGAATGTCAGATGGTGACCAGCTGCTCTACGAGTACATTTTTGTAGCGAACTTGATAGAGAAAGCTCCATCTACGAGCAACGCCAATTCCCATGAGACATACCACCAAGTTGAAGTCTTAGTGATATCTAGATCAGTTATTCGCGAACTCAATGACTTTAAAGCCAGTTGTCACTGGCACAAACTAAGGCAGAGTAGAATTGCACCGAGAGTGGGCGGACGCAGTCACTTCATAACACATACAACCATCTCGGCTATGTCCTGCATGATGCGTGCCTACTTTTCGGAAGGTGAGACGCGGATTGCTCTTTCGTGTGCATACGACTCCACTGTGAGTATAATTGTGAGAATTGCTATCTAATGTTTTGTAGGTACGACTTTCAGAGGCATAGTTGTTCTGGGGCCCTGTTTATGAGAATCGGGTCGCGTACGACACGCAAGATTTATTCGAAAAAAGGAAAGCGAAGATTTATACGATGTCACAAACTGGCATAGATGATCACCTCTTGAAGAACTTAACTGTTCCATACTGTAGATGCCATTCCTTGTAATACCTTCTCCACCACAATTTAGTGGGATCAGTTGTTTATAAGACATAAAACATCCGCGCAACATTCTACATTCACAATGGCGAGATCAAATCTTACTCTCCTTTTGGGCCTACTCCTCGGCCTGTCCGGAACCGCATTTGCGACTTCAGATAATTGCACCACCGCCTATTTGATGCTGGATATCGATATCGAGGTACCACCAGACTACGTCAACTCCTGTAACTCAACTGGAGCGGTTGCCTTGCAAGGGTTGCTGTCCCGTGTCGTGAACAAACGTTTCAGGATGTACGGTAACGAAACACCAGAAGTGGTATCGTCTATTGAAATCGATGGAGTGTGTCAAACCGCGACTTCTTCGTCAAACAGGCGGGCATTGCAGGAGGGTTCAAACTGGATCTGGAACGGCGGTCCAAGTTGTAGATTCTGTCCACCCGGTACGTAACACGTCAACTCTGCTGAGCTGTTTGAAAGAATTCCATCTCACCACGCATCTTGTATGCATATATTCCAAACTCAGATGACACGGACTCATCCTACAACCCTATTGATCCTTTGCTGAATGGAACCTTCGGTATAGGTGGGAACAGAAAACGAATGTTGCGGCGCCGCAATAGACTCACTGTCGCCGACCAAGTGGAAAAGCTAGTGACTAGGCTGGAACGTCAGTTGGGTCGAATCTTGACCAGAAAGGTCAACCACAACGAAAAGTCGTGTCTTTTGGACTCTGAAAGCATGGTGCTGGTCAACATTACAGCGATGGAAGAGGCGCCCGACATCAGTTGCATCTAGAAAGATCAAGACAGTCCCTTTTGATGTGCCTCACTTGATGTGTACAAGGGCTGGACAAATGGTGAAGGTTCTGGGCTTGTCGAGAGTGCCTTTGCACGGGAGTTGCTGCTTGCCACCCTTGATTTTAGGTTAAGCTACAACTAAACACCTTGCGAGAGAAGCTTGCCTCTAGCAGATTTTCAAAAGGAGAAAACATCTCCGCCCCTCTTGGCGGCGGTATCAATAGACAGCGCATGTTGCGTAGAATCAAGCTGGTGCTCGCTCTCTAGGAGAAAGTGGCGAAACTAAAGGCGAGATTGAAAGAGCCGCATCTTGGTTCGAGAGGCGAAGAAATCGAGTCTTCTGGGATCGAATAATGGTGATTCTTACACCAAAGTCCGAGCCCAATACCACATCTATCGAAGACTAGTTAGTAACGAGATTCGCTATCGAGTCTTCTGGGATCGGATAGCACCGGAATGGTGATTCTTACACCAAAGTTCGAGCCCAATACCACATCTATCGAAGACTAGTTAGTAACGAGATTCGCTTAGAATTGGTGCTCTCGAGAGGTGACCTCAAATACTGAAGTGCTTGTACACAATATTATCAGTTTGATTACCGCATCGACTATCTAAGTTGGTCTCGTTACCCTTCAACTAGCTTTGCCTTGAGAACTTGGAACATCAAGAGGTCATGCTCGTGCGAGAGAATATCCAGGCTCCGTCGACTACGAAGGATGAGCACCGGTATCGTCAAGTATTGCTGTCAGTGTGTTCGTGAAAGTTTAGTCGTGTTTCGAAAACCTCAAAACACGACTTACCCAAACGGCAGAATTCCACCATGTTCCTCTCCTTTTTCTGAACAACATCACAATCACGCCTCCACAATACAAAAAGCACAATGAACAGAGTAGCCAAGGAATTTGACGACACTAACAAGTTTTGTTCTGCGTCAATCACCTTTGACGAGGCACGAACGGTGATTGGGAAAGCCTTTTGTGGTACAGACACTGCACCACCAGATCCTCTCTATGAGTGGGCCCTTTTGGAGCCGTTGAGGGAGAAGCAGCAAACTCCGGAGCAAGACCAATCATTGGCATGTTTCATGATGGGCTTTCCGGTCTACGAGAATAAGAATATGAGAAAGGCTGTATTCTTGGGTGAACGAGACGAAAAGACCGGCACTCTCATGTCTTGCTTGGTGTTGGAAGAATACAACCCAGCGAAACGACGCAAACCATGGAAGATGGTAAAGGGCTGGTACGGGCTTAGTGGTTTTCTAAAAATGACGAAATCCGATGGAGGAGTCCCGGATTTGTTCAACAAGTCTGAATTCAAGACGGAGCAGAAGCAAATCATTGAAACTTTTGACGAGGCAGAAGAATGCATGAACACATGGCATCAACAGTACGCTCCAGCTACGACGCACTGGTATGTGAATCACCTTGGTGTTCATCCTGACTATCAAGGCAGGAAATGTGGGACTCGTCTCATGCAACAAATGCATCAGCTCGCAGATGCAAAAGGAGTGTCTTGTTACTTGGAATGTGGCGGCGAAAAGAACGTTGCCTTTTACTCAAAAGTTGGCTATCGGGAGGTAGGACGGGAGACGCTGAAAGACCCCAACAACGACAGTCGATCATTGGATGGTTTCCTCATGACGCGGGAACCAAGCAAGTAGAGTATGCGATGTTGTCGTGTAGGATATTTGTTGAACGAAGCACACGTCTTATGTCAGTCAGGCCAGTGGGTTAGTGACCTGGATTTCACGGTTGATCACAATCTGAGAATGAGCGAGACTGATTTTGAGCGACTAATCCAGGAAGTCTGTACAGCGATAAGTCGACAGATGGCGCACTCGTAAACTAAATTGGGTTCCTACCAAGGGATAAACACGGAGACAAACAATGTTCACGATCTACAATCTTATGGAGCTAGCGAAGTGATACTGGTTTGGTGACGTCCTAGTAGACTCATATCACTTCAGAAAAATCCTTGTAACCCGACAGCTCTTCAGCATTCGGCAAAGATTGGAGAATTCATGAGTGTCGAAAAGGAGACCAGGCCCTTGTCACTGCGACCATAATATACTTGGGGCTTCCATCGATGTTATCTCTGCTATACTGTAAGGTTCAACCCGTCTTTGAGCTAACTTGGTCCAGGTAGGGGCTTCGTGCCGAAGCTGTCTCAATAATGGAACCTTTCAATAATCTGTTCCACGACCGCAGATCCAGATTCACAAAAGATAGCAATTGTATGAGAGCTCGAGCTCTGTTATACGAGGTCGTGTATGATCAAGATTTATTCGACTACTGTATACCTGGTACTGCGATTATCATACAGTATTGCCGTGTTCAAAAAATATCGCCGTTCGTCAGAACACAAGGAAGGATGACGAGAGCCATCAACAAGAGATGATGCCACAGAGCTTCCAATATTTCTATGGCGTCTACGAATTGATGCCCCTTAGCAAGAGCTACATGTATTTTTAAAATGAAGATTCCATTGATTGATACGCTGGTGTTTTTCCTGGCCACTACTCGTATTACTAAGAAAGATGATACTGTGACAAAAGCAATACAGGAGTTGACTGCCCATCCTGCCGTCAACTGGGATACCGAAGCAGCCTTGTCTTCCACTCGGAAGAGACTCAAGGCTCGACATGCATCTTTGTTCTCGCCATCGGATACACTTCCACTTTTTAATCGTTTTTCTCGGGCCATCTGTCGAACTGATCGGATCGCGCGAAAGGAAGTCTTTGAAACATGGGCTGCAGCCCTTTACATACACAATGCATTTTTCTCATCGGATGATACCTCGATTCGTCGCGTGGTAGATGCAGCGGGTGGACATGGGATGTTGTCGTGGGCTTTATTGCTTCTCGATGACGAACAGGCTGGAGAAAAAAACAACCCATCAGGGAGGAGACTGCCTCTTACTGCCTTCACCTTGGACTCCAAGCTACCAAAGTCGGCTGTCCAGATCGAGCAAGAAATGTTGCGAGAGTTTCCGCAGCTAAAGGGACGCTTTGATTTCGTTGAAGCGCGTCTTGAACAACTGATGCCTCACCCATCTTGCCTAATGGCTTCTGTGCACGCCTGCGCTGGCCTTTCCGACATTTTGGTGGCCACTGCCGCGAGACATCAAGCTCCCATTGCGATTGTTCCCTGCTGTCACAGTCGAAAGCGAAAACCCATTGAAAGTCTGATCGAATCGCATCCAAAAGACGTCCAATCTGACTACGACTCCATCTTGAATGTACCGTCGACGCAACCAATCCCAGATCTCGCCGATCAGCTGGACAAGGTGCGAATGGCAGTGCTAGAAACAGCAAACTTCAATGTACAGACAGAATACCTCCCAGATCTTTTCACTGGAAAAACTAGGCTTATCTTGGGAACACCGAGTGAGAAGGCATGCGCCGATTCTCAAGATGATAGTAGTAAACGAACCTGGCAACCTATTCGACCCGGTCGGATGCCTCCTCTGGATCCCTCTGACGCAAAGGCTGTTTTTTTCAACAAGTTTGACGTGCCCTGTGAAGATACAAAAGCCGCACGACAAGTCATCCGATCGTTGGGAGGAGCCAAAGCCGCCGGTGCACGGAAAGAGGCCCTACATCGGCGACATCACGCCGATACTGCTACTCTTGATTTGTCGTTGTGGCTGCCGAATGCTGATCAAGACTGGAAGCAGCAGTTATTGGACGCTTCTTCGCAAATTGAAAACACCTGCATTACCATTGAGCCTTTGGCTGATATTTTCGTATATCCAGAAACTGGGCGATTATCTCAAACCTTCCGTCTCTCATACTATCGAAACGAGCAGAGAGAGCCATTGGATCTACTGGAAGCCAAGAGAGCACACAAGAGGTTGACTGCATCGATAACACAACATCTGGACGGTGTCGAATGCAGATAGTCCAAAAGAGTAGCATTTTCTCCTGCGCCTATCCACTGAGTACACTGGATTCAACTTTAGGAGTCACTTTTTGACTTCCATGTTGTCTGCGTGACCGTTTGACAGGAGTGAGTCGAATCCGTAAAAGTCATCCGTGATTGAAAGTTGTCAACAAACTTCACTCGTGACTGCCCGAATTTGGCGCCATGATACCAAAAAATGCGATCATACCAAAAAATGCGATCAAGATTTATTGAAGTATCTGCGATCATGATGATCGCATATCGCATGAACTACCTCTCTGGAGGGTTCTTCCCTCGGTTCACAAGGCTTAGCCTGACTGCAGGAACCACATCGTGAGAATCAGCACGGTCTCACAAAGCTGAAACTACAAAATGCCTCACATCAACAGTTTCACCATTCTTGCAGCCCTGCTTTTCCTCTCCAGCAGCAGCCCTAGTACAGCCTGGTCTGAGGTGCCAACAACAACCAAGCCACTTCTTCGTCACCAGTCGCACCAGAACCTTACCGTCATTGCAGAGACTGCTCTGGTTCGCATCAGCACCAATGAGTCTCGTCGGGGTGATCGAAGGTTCTTGCTGTCGTGCCCCGCCGATCGTGACTTGATTGGGGCTCTCTGTTACTCTCATTGCCCCGCAAACTACACCCGAGCAGGTTTCGATTGCCACCAAGATTGCCCTCAAGGCTTTCGCGACGACGGCTTGTTTTGTCGCAACGCTGAATATGGACGAGGTGTTGGCTATGCCGCACACCTTGATGATCCTTGTCCCTCGGATCATGAAAAGCTTGGTCTCCTCTGCTACCCCAAGTGTCCCGAGGGCTACTTTCGTGCCGGCATTGACTGCCATCAAACCTGCATCGAAGGTTTTCGTGACGATGGATTGTTCTGTCGCAACGCTGAATACGGTCGGGGCGTGGGCTATGGGTGGCAAGCAGGAGATCCTTGTGAAGAGGATCAAGACAAGATTGGCCTCTTGTGCTACGACAAGTGCCCTGAAGGCTATTCTCGAAAAGGTCTAGATTGTCATCAGGATTGTCCTGAAGGCTATCGCGACGATGGCTTATTCTGTCGTAAGGCCGAGTATGGACGAGGAGTTGGCTTTCCATGGAAAGTAGACGATCCTTGTCCGGACGATCATGAAAAGATCCTTCTTTCTTGCTACCCCAAGTGCCCCGACGGATATTCACGTAAGGGTTTTGATTGTCACCAGGATTGCCCTGAAGGCTTTCGTGACGATGGCTTGTTCTGTCGCAATACAGAATACGGACGAGGCGTAGGCTTTGGGTGGCAATCAGGAGATCCTTGTCAGGACGATCAAGACAAGATTGGCCTCTTGTGCTACGACAAGTGTCCAGTGGGCTATTCACGAAAGGGTCTAGATTGTCACCAAGACTGTCCCGAAAACTTTCGTGACGATGGTCTATTCTGTCGCAATACAGAATATGGACGAGGCGTCGGGTATGGTTGGAGAGATGATGATCCTTGTGGAGCTGATCAAGACAAGATTGGGCTCTTTTGCTACGAGAAATGCCCTGATGGCTATACGAGAAATGGTCTGGATTGTCACCAAACCTGCCCCAGCGACTGGCGAGACGATGGTCTGTTCTGTCGTCGGGCTGAATATGGACGAGGCACTGGCTATTGGTGGCAGCTCAACGATCCTTGTCCAAGCAATCTTGACACGATTGCAAAGCTCTGCTATGACAAGTGCCCCGCGGGCTACTTTCGTTCAGCTCTTGGAGATTGCCTCCAATCTTGCCCCAGCGGCTGGCGAGATGATGGCCTCTTTTGTCGCTTAGCCGAGTATCATCGAGGTCTTGGCTACCCATGGAAGTGGGGAGATGCTATTAACGACAATGGCATGTTTGCGCGGTGCCAGGCGGATCACGGAACGAACAATTGTGAAAAGCTGGGTCTTATTGTGTATCCCAAGTGTAAAGCTGGCTACTACGCCTTTGGCTGTTGTGATTGCCGTCCCAACACACCAAACTGTGCGGCAATGGGTATGGGTGTTCAGTTTGACCTCTCTTGCGCAAAAAAGGCGCAATCTCTTGGTCTTCCAACCTTGTCCGATGCTGGACAGTTCAGTCGTTGTGAGGCACAACATGGTGGTGGAAAGTGTGAAAAATCTGGCCTTATTGTCTATCCCAAGTGTCAGCCTGGTTACTCTCCGGTTGGTTGTTGTATCTGTCGCCCCAACGTGCCTGACTGCGCGGCGCTTGGTATGGGCGTACAGTTTGACCTCTCCTGCGGGAAGAAGATCGTTCATCTAAGCCTTCCAGTTTTGTCAGATGCCGGAATGTTTAGTCGATGTGAGGCAGAACATGGCAGTGGTAAATGTGAAAAGTCAGGTCTCATTGTCTATCCGAAATGCAGGGATGGGTATTCTGCATTGGGTTGCTGCATTTGTCGTCCTAGCAAGCCAGACTGCGAGACACTTGGTATGGGCGTTCAGTTCGACCTCTCTTGTGGCAAAAAGATCACCCCCCTTAGTCTTCCGGTCTTATCTGAAGCTGGAATGTTCAACCGATGCGAGGCGGAACATGGCAGTGGCAAATGCGAAAAGAATGGACTTATTGTCTATCCAAAATGTAAGGCTGGATATTCTCCCATTGGCTGCTGCATTTGCCGTCCACCCGTACCAAACTGCGGCGCAATTGACATGAACGACGGAATTGACCTTTCGTGTGGGAAGAAGGTGATTCTGGGTGGTCTGCCTATTGCTTCAGATGCTGGCCAATTCCAACGCTGTGAAGACCAGCATGGAAGTGAGAATTGCGAAAAGTCAGGTCTGATTGTCTATCCAAGGTGTGACCCTGGATTTACTCCTTTTGGATGCTGCATCTGTCGCCCACCTGTACCAGACTGTGTCGCAGAAGGTATGAACAATGGTATTGATCTGTCTTGTGGGAAAAAGATACTCCCCGCAAGTTTGCCTGTCTTGTCGGATGCTGGAATGTTCAGCCGATGTGAGGCAGACCAAGGCAGTGGCCGCTGTGAAAAATCGGGTCTGATTGTTTATCCCAAGTGTGAGTCTGGCTTTTCTCCGTTTGGTTGTTGCATCTGTCGCCCACCCGTCCCAGATTGCGGAGCACTTGGTATGAATGATGGCATCGACCTCTCGTGCGGGAAAAAGCTCATCGCAGCGGGCAACCCGCTGATTACAGATGTTGGACAATTTCAGCGTTGCGAAGGAGACCATGGAATTGGTAAATGCGAGAACCATCTTGCTCTTGTGTACCCGAAGTGTAAAGAGGGCTTTTCTGCTTTTGGTTGTTGCATATGCCGGCCAGCCGTTCCAGACTGTGTTGCACTTGGCATGAACGGCGGTATTGACCTCTCCTGTGGGAAAAGTATCTTTCTTGGTGATCCAACCGGTGCTCTCACATCGAACGAACCGCCAGTTAGCAGTAGGGCGCCCACATCATCACCACCTGGCTCCTTGTCGCCTTCTTCGATGCAAACTTCTATGCCATCCACTACGCCCTTCTGCATATTGCAAACCTCTGAACTGTTGGAACAAACGCACCAACATTACCAGGGTGGACAGGAGATCGTTAGCCAGTTTGGTGTCTTGGTGGACGACTTTGCTCAAACCGACAACAGCGCCTACGACTTGGCGTGTCAAGAAGCTGGTGGCAACTATGTGAAGCTCTACTACACTCTTTCATGCACAACAAGCAACTCCCTCAACGCAGCTCTTGAAAAAGAAGAACTCATTGTTATTGGACAGCCAAGATGCTACTCGTCTGCCTGCCGTGACGACAACGCTCCACAGCAACAGGAGCTCTTTGAGAGATTCACTCTTGAAACGACTGAGAAACGAGCAGAAAATACACTGGGTGGTGACTGGGATTGCGTAGGGGTTCTGACTACGGATTGGATTCTGGAAGCTCTCGGCGTTTGCAAAGTTGAGATGGATGCCATCAACAAAGAGCTCAAAGAAGAAGCTGCTACTATACGTGAATCCATTCAAACCTCAAAGAAGAAGTTTATGGGGTTCATTCCTAGGAAGGAGAAGCACGTTCAGTTCCCCAAAGAGTTGGTGACGGGTGATTATAGTGCCAGATGTGAAGGTAGGACCCCAGACGATTTCGCTTCATCGAGTCGGGCGCTTGACGAGCTGAACACTACTGGGCTCAATGCAACTGATAGGCTGAACGCTTCATCAATTCTTGTGGGCAAACCAAACACTACAGCTGTCACTGCAGGTGGGTCAAACATTACTGGAACATTCGCTTACTATCCAATGGGTAAAGTGGAATGTACGAAAAAGAAAACTCGCAGGGCAGCGTTTTCATTTGAGGTGCGAGACTTTGGCACCTGCCTCCCAGATTGTGCAGGCGACGCGAAGAAGAATGTGGCAATGATTGCGCAATTTCGAAACGCCATGCCAGGTGGAGCCAACATAACTTCCGAAGTCGAGTGCAAGTGGACAGCCACGGACGGGGGACTTTGGAGTGACATTGCTGCTTTTTTCAAGGAGTACGGGTTATGGATCGGTATCGGAACAGGCGTTTTGTTGGTAGTTGTTGTGGGCGCCTATTTTCTATATGCCAAGTTTGGCAAGAAAGATGACATGAAATTGTAGACGAAAAAGGCCGAGATCGGGCAGGCGAGGGTTGCCGACTGGACTTCCGTTCGTCGCTCCTTGCGAGTGGATTGTAGCTCTGTGCTGCCCACTCGTAGACTACTACATGGGGCGCAATATTTGTACGGGGCTCAGTTGAATCCCATCGATTGTATATACGTAAATTTGTGAAAAAAGGGATAGATGGGCGAGAGGCTCTAGAACTGTTGCTCCACGGTGGGCACGACAGTATAGGTTGGTCGCTGGGCTCAAAATCCAAAACTGGGGCCTGGCAACTAGTGCTAGCGTGGGCATTTTGCCCTTAGTTGTTTGCCCCGTACAGTACCTGGTACGACTGTGCTAACGAAGTGCTCCCGTGTACCGGTAAATGACCGTTATATACTGCATGGGAATGGAATCTGGAATTCACCATGAGTGCAGTGTAGTTGCAATGTCTCTGCGCCAGTCGTCCCTCTCACGATGATACGACAATCGACCTCCGATCTCTTTTGTTTGTCCATCTATCTATCACCCCCTTCTTCCTTTGCACTCAACAATTATCACAATAGCACAAACACCACGCCGCCACCATGTCTGACAACGAAGATGATGATGCTGTTGCCCCAACTGTACGAGGTGGTTTGAATCCAGAAGCTTCTCGTCTCTTTCGTGTCTACAAGACCATGAGCGCCCTCCTACAAAAGCGTGGTTACATGGTGCCCAAGGAGTTGCGTGACATGACACCTGCCTCGTTTGTTTCCAAATTTGGAGATCATCCGCCGCGAGAAGGATTGACCATGTTGGTGGTAAGCATACAGTAGTAGCGTTCTATATTATGGAGTTGTCATGTGATGCGTGACTATTGCTCAATGCTCACCTCCCCCGCCCCACTCCTCCTCAGGAAAAAGCAGACGACGATTCCAATCAAATGTTTATTTTCTTTCCAGAAGACGAAAAGGTCGGTGTCAAACCCATTAAAGTGTATACAGATCGCATGCGCGCCGAGGGCGTCACCAATGCCATTATGGTCTTGAGGGTGGACATTACACCCTTTGCCAAGCAAGCTGTTGCGGAAATGAGTGATGCCTTTTCGATGGAACATTTCAAGGAAGCTGAATTGCTTGTGGACATTACCAGCCACACGCTTGTTCCAGAACACGTGGTCTTGACGGTGCATGAAAAGACGGAATTGTTGAAACGCTATCGATTGAAGGAGACGCAACTTCCTCGCATTCAACCCAATGATCCAGTGGCGCGCTACTTTGGGATGCGACGAGGACAAGTGGTGAAAATTATACGTCCCTCTGAAACGGCAGGACGGTATGTCACGTATCGAATTTGTATGTAAAGAAAAGAAGAAGAAGCAAGCAAAACGTAAGGGATGAGCTGAGAAGAATGGCGAGAAGCAAACGAGAGAAAGGAAGGAGAACAGAAGTGACGACGATTGCGTTGGTACGCGAGGGGCGACTGACTGACAAGGCAGAGTGAAGCAACAGAAGATCGTGTTGCACAGTTGCGAGGGGTGCATGTATGTATGTGATGAGTAGGCGTATAATCGCAAAAGAGAACAAGCAGTGCGAGAAAAAGTATAGAACGTCGTCCATCATACTGATTGTTGAAAGTAGGACTCTAGAGTATGTATTTTTTTGCACACCATACTATGGAGCTTTGAAAAACATCAATGCGGCCGGGTTCCGAACGTCGTCGCTGAGAACATCTCTGATGATGAGGTCATTGTATGTTTTGCAAGCTAGGAAAACTACTACTCTCTGTAGCAGACAACAGACGAGGGATTGATTCACACTTCGTAGACTATACTCACTGGACTGTCTCGAGACACTATTCAAAAGTTCATCGTAGTAGCATGCGTCCTAATGTTTGAGTCTCTTGGCAGCAGAGGGCGCGTTCACCGTACCCTCTGCACTTGCTATGGGCATGTTACTGGCTTTTGCATCAGTATCTACTGGAGTTGCTATTGGCTACTATCCTGCGCGTTTTCTGAATTACGGGCTGGGAGCGGCGGTGAACGATCCCACGACCCAGAGTTATCGCCGCTATGCCCGCATTGGTCTGATTGCAGGGTTGGTTTCTCAATCGCTCCTGATTTGGAGCGGTGCGCGGCTGCGAGCAACAGGCGATCATTCCAGCACATTCGCTTTTAGCGAATACGGGTTCTTCGAAACGTTTCAAGATGGAACTTCCATCGTGATGATCGTGCTCGGTGTGCTGTTCGCAGGGATTTCAGTTTCAAAAGGCTACGCTGGAATCTCAGACCCTGTGCCGGGCATGACTGAAAGCTGGCAGGCTGCCACGCATGAAGTGAACGATGTGGCGGAAGATGAGGCCGATGAGGCTGTCACCACCATTCACCATGGGTTGGAAGCTCCGTTCATTCAAGTTGGCTCGTGGAAGGGGAGTGGTGCACTTTGGTTGGCCATGGTGAGGAAGCTAGAAATGATGGCTGCTTCTTTGGCAATGACCACTGCAACCGTCTACCAACCCATGATGCAAAGTCTTGATTTCCAGACAGAGTCTTCTCACTTATTGACAGAATCTTCTTGTTGACAAGTTTACCCAGACAAACCGTTGCTTCTTTGGATAGTTCGACGTCTTCGCCCACTCCAAATTGGTGGCCTAGACGAATCAAGTACGTTGTTGCAGGCTCATCGATCAAACGAGTGAACGTGACCAGCATAACATTCTTGGGAAGTGGCACGGAAACAAGATTGAAAGCGGTTTCTACAAAGGGCACATGGCTTCCTGGTGGTACTGATCCGACAAATACAAGTGGATCCGAGAAAGCCGAGTCCATCCCTCCCCGTGCCAAGGAGGCACCGGCGTTTCCTCCGCCGACGTACAGGCGATGTTTCCCTTTGATGACTACGCCAGGTCCGATACGGGTTGCATCGCCATATGGTGGATAAGGGGTCATTCCTCCCACTGTCTCGTTCATGGGCTCGAACACACCCCGCCAGTCATCTTGAAGGGTTCGTCGTTGCACCATGAACTCTACAGAACCGTCTTGCAATGACGCACCTCCCTGTGTACGATCGGTCAACACCGCCAGTGACATGTCTTCATCTTCGATGTAC